>JAUCBJ010008853.1:0-67097 GCA_032718475.1 Nemertoderma westbladi | reverse complement strand
AGCTATTTACCGGTACACTTTAGTTATCATCAATCAACTGTGTTACACTTTATTCGATTGTATTATACCCTATATTTATACATACCGATCAGTCAACAACTCCAGAACTCTTTTTCACACACACACGGCGGGGACGCGTAGATAAGATAACCACTGGATAAATCGGGATTCTCGGATCCCGTCACAGTGATAAGAACCAAGCAGCTGCCCTAAGTGATAAGATCCGTAGTGACAAGATCAATTGCCTGAACTGACTGCCAGCCACCGACTCAAGTAAAGACAAAAGATGAGTCGAGAAGGAGAGACGACACCGCCGCGGACCCCGGACAGCGACCTAACGATCCGCGAGGCCGCGACGCGACGGTACCGACCCACGACGCCGGATTCGTCGACCATAGGCGATCCGGCAATCCAAACGGAGGGGGGCCGTCTACAACGAGAGAGCGAGTCGAGAGAGGGGAGAGACGAGTCGACACACGAGCGGCGGTCGACGTGCCGATGTCGCCGGCCAGCCACAGGCCGAGGGCGACGGACGGCCCACCGGAACGGCGACGGTGGGGCCGCCGGTACGACGCCGGACACGGAGGGATAGAGGAGACGTCGGCGACGAGGACGTCGGGGTCAGCGACCGGCTCCGACGAGCCTACGCCGCGACCCGGAAGCAGCTAAGAGAAGCCAAAGGAGGGGCCAAGATAGACCAGGTGAAGCTAGAGAAGCGGCTAGGTGAGTCGAACAAACATTTTGATTACTTAGTGCGCTTTGGGCAGGGAGAACTAGCCGATGAGAGAGCGAGAGGGGTTGCCAGCGAACTGTTTGAACTATGGGAATGTAGGGGTATGGAGCCTGGCGTAGTGTACATAGGGCCATACTTAGTCGATGCCCGGGGAATAAAATTAGTGGGTTGGAGGGGACCGCAGGAGGGCGAATCCGAGGTTAGCCCCGAGGATTCGGTCTCGTCGGTCGGAGAAAATTCCGGGAGGCGGGGGAAAGTTAGTAGGACGGGAAGGCGGAGGGAGTCCATCGCGACCGATAAGTCTGCTACATCCTCCACGAAAGTAAGACGGGTGATGGAAATAGATCTGGCGTGCCAGCTCGATCTGGCGGCGCTAGACCAGAGAGAATTAGAGAGACAGTTAGAGGAAGAGAGTGCGTTAATAGAGAAGGAGAAAGAACTGGCTAGAGAGAACAGAGAGAGAGCCGAAAAGGTCGCGAGAAGTTTTAAGGAGTGCGAGGAAATAGGGAGGATAGAAAGGAAGGAGCAAGAAGAGCGTGAGGCGAGAGAGCAGAATAGACGTGAAGAGCGTGAGGCGAGAGAGCAGAGTGAGCGAAAAGAGCGCGAGGCGAGACGACTGGAGAGAGTTGCGAGAGAGGCGGAATTGCCGAGCAGAGTATGCGGGAGGACTGGGAGAGAGAGGCAACGGGGAAGCGTGTGCGAGATAATATGCATGCCCGGTTGAGGGGGCTTATGCAATATCAAGTCAAGCAGAGGCGCAGACTGGAACTGGCGCAGATGGGGCTGTCAGAGAGCGAGGCTGGCTCGAGTATTTACGAGGAGCCAGGAGTTAGGGAAACGTTTATTAATGCCCCACTTACAGGGACCGCACGACAGACCCAG
This sequence comes from Nemertoderma westbladi, assembly GCA_032718475.1. Taxonomy (NCBI): domain Eukaryota; kingdom Metazoa; phylum Xenacoelomorpha; order Nemertodermatida; family Nemertodermatidae; genus Nemertoderma; species Nemertoderma westbladi. The sequence goes on along the minus strand of JAUCBJ010008853.1, from coordinate 65,482 downwards.
GACTGGTGTGACCGTGCGGGCGGGGGGGGGGGGGGGGGGGGGTAATAATAATAATACAGTAGAGGACGTTAATATTAATAGTACCGTAGTGGATAACCCTAATCAAACTTTCATTGCAGGAGATAACATTTCGTCCGATGGTAGTAATTTAAATCCGACCCATTCATAATATAAACGTAGGGAATAATTCAAATAATCTAAATCTGAATTTACAAAATAATTCAAATAATATAATTACGCAAAATAATTCAAATAATCTTATTTCGAACGAACAAAATAATCCCGTTTCTAATTTAGGCGTGCAAAATAATTTAATTGATTTGGAGGATTTAATTGATTTAACAGATAATACTGGTAATGGTGCTATTAATATAAACGCGGCAAGCGCAGGCAGCCCGGCAAATGAGAGCCTGGTAGGCCACGTAGTCAGTAGGCAGGGGGTGGTGGGGGTGAGAAACCCCAATGAAGGCCTGGTAGGCCACGTAGTTAGTAGGCAGGAAGTGGCGGGGTTGAGTCAACCCAATGAGGGCCTGGTAGGCCACGTAGTTAGTAGGCAGGAAGTGGCGGGCCTGGTAGGCCACACAGTAGTAGAGGGAGAGGCGGGGGTGAATAGACCCAGCCGCAGTAGGGTTAGTGTGTCGACTAGAGAGGGGTGTAGAAGTGAAGTAAGAGGCGGTGGAGTGATAGGTGGCGAGCGGGGGGGGGGGGGGGGGGGGGGGGAGGGCTATAGGAGCCCCACAACGAGAGATTAGCGGCGAGAGGGGGGGGGGAAAGAATGCCCCACAGGCGTCGGCGGACAATGCGCGGGGCGAATTAGGTGAACCGCAGCACCCGGCGATGGAGAATAGTAGGGGGATTGCGAGTATCCCCAGCGGCGTGCGATCGAGCAGAGAGAGACAGGTTGACGTCGCGAGAGGGCGAGGCGACGAAGCGTCGAGCCCATCAGAAGAGGGAAGAAGAACAGTGGAGTTTAACCGGGAGGTCGACGAGAGATCTCATGACCGGGGATACTGCACTACAGAGAGAAGAAGGGAAGAGAGTAGAAGAAGTGTCGTCGCGAACGACAGGAGAGCGAGGACGGACAGCGAGCCGTCGGTAGTAGAGATGGAGACGGAGAGTCAGTGGGGTCGAACTTCGGGAGATTGCCGTCGGCCCGGAGAAACGCGACCTGACGAGGCGTACTACGCGTCGAGAGGGGGGTACGGGATGTACCGGTACGAGGACGAGAGCAGTAGAGGGGGTCGAAGAGAAACTTCCCGACGGGATCTACCTAGCGATCGAGAGTACGGTAGCCGCGGGGAGGATTATTCGAGAAGGTTAAACTTTGATCCCGAGCGACACATACAGACTGCAGGACATACTGTAGGCCTTACTGCACACGTTCGTGGGGACTTCGCGCAGCACGTAGTCGGCAAGCCTTGGCATACGGTTCATATAGAGCAAATGGGGCATGTCTAGTTTGGACCCAATATCCCATGCTATAAATGTATTCATTCGATATACAATCATATGTTAATCCGCTAGGTGGTGTCAAATTGTTATTCTGCAATTTCGTACTTACCAGTGCAGCACTGTACAGCAGTACCGTACCGGTAGGCCTATGTCATTACTTCTGAGTCTCTAGCGGATCCCCAATTAAATGTCTTAACTTTTCAATTTCGTAAAAGATAGACTTCATGATTCTCTACAGGCCACCAAAATTTAAGCTCAGGAAAATGAGGCCTTCCCGAGAAATTTAACATTTTCTAAAAACCACATAATCTGTCGTAGCTGACGTCAGACTGCATGATTTTTCACCAAACTTTACAAACTTTCTAAACTTTTTCTATACTACTTACCTACTAAGTTTGGTTCAATTCCGAACCAGCGATGCAGAGAAATTCGCGTTCAAACATTTACCAGACAGACAGACAGCCAGACAGACAGACAGATGGACATGCCCCATTTGCCCTATATGAACCGTATGCCAAGGCTCGCCGACTGCGTGTCTCGCCCCACATACCATAGGCCATGCTGGGAGAGATAATGTAAGCAATAGGATAGCGCGGACGACGGGACTAAACCCGGAAGTCGCGGAGTATATACCGGCAGGTAGGCCAGAAGTGGATAGGCCTATACCGGTACCAGCACAGCAGTATGACTACAGCATGCAAGGACATAACATATACCCAGGGGAGGGGAGAATTATTGTGGATAGGTGTATGGGCCCCAATATATTAACATCAACCCCAGTATCAAACATACCGGTGGGGGGGGGGGGGGGGGCAGGGTGACATTCCCCCATCACAATATCAACAATATACCCCAATAGGGATAAGAATAGATCGTGCGACACTAAAATATGCAGGGGGCCGCTACCCCCAATGATATAAGTCAAAGAAAAGCGTCAGACAGGACGAACGGACCGCACCCAATGGGAGAACCTATATGGCATCCATCGAACCCATTGGAAGCGCAAGCGATGGGAATGGCTACATTAATCGATGCATTAAAAACTAGGATCGAGTTACCACCCGTGGAACCATTCAAATTCGATGGAAGTAGGCCGGAAGAATACCTACAGTTTCGGCGCATGTATAGTAACGAAATACTAACAAAGAACTTGACGCAGGCGGAGTGCCTAAAATATCTACAAGTATATACAGGATGCCCAGCATACGATATCGTGAGGCAATACCAGGGTATCGAGGGCGGCTTCACGACAGCATGGCGGGCATTAGACAGGGAGTACGGGCACCCGGCCAAGATCATCCGGCAGACCCTGAGAGGTATAACATCGGGTGGCCTACAGGATAATCCCGTTAGCATAAAGACGTTTGCGAACAAGGTTGAGAAGGCGCTAATCGTACTAAAGACGCTAGACGCACCATACGAACTCAACGCGTCTAACAACATCACCACGATAGCACAGGCACTGCCGATCTGGATGCGTAATAAGTGGAGGAAAATCGCTTTCACCACTCGAGATAAGAAGGGTGCGGAACCGGGTTTAGAAGAAATGTCGAGCTTCTTGAACTATGAAGCCGAATTAATAACAGACCCAGTCTATAGCGAGGATAGCCTGGGAAAGGGACCAAAGACCGATTACCACAGACCGAAACCAGAACACAACGCGTCGAACGCATTGCCAAAGCTCAGACAGTCACTGCCGTACGCAGCAACGCAGGGGACTGCTAGTCCACAAGTAGCCGGGGGTAAGACCACATCATGGAGCGGACAGGGGAAAAATAACAACACAAATAAACATAACCCCAGCACGCCCAGTAGGCCGAACCCAAACAATAAGAATAGTAGGGACTTTGGTACAAACATAAGTGCGATATGCAACGCACTTTATAAGGACGGCTACAACCCAAAGAGCAAATGCCAATTACATCACAAATGCACTTCATCAGACCATGAACTGCAGGTACTGGCAAGCGCTACCCAGGGAAGATCAGGTAGAATACGCGAGAAGAAATGAAATCTGCTCACGATGTGTGATGAGTGGACATAGAGCCAACCAATGCAAGGAAACGCCAATTAAGTTCGGTCAAAGTAAAGGTCAGACGATGGCAACGAGCACCGTAGGGGCAAAGAAGAGAGGAACGGTACTACTTGGGGTAGTACCAGTGCGAGTGATCGGGGAAGGCAATCGATCAGTGACCACACTGATGCTGGTCGACAGTGGAGCAGCCTTCACATTAGTCGAGAACTGGGTGGCCGAAGAGATAGGATTGAGAACGAGGCCAAGTAGAATGGCGGTAACAACCATCTCCAGCAAAGATGAGGTCCTGGAGATGAGGACCGGACGGTGCGCGATAGCAGCGATAGCACCAGGATGCGACTATGGGGCGACCATCGACCCCATCCAGGTGATAGAGTCGATAAATATCAACGCCAGGCGGCCAACCAACATCGAGGTCGAACAATATAAATTCCTGGACAGTATCGACTTCTCAATCCCAGAGGTGGACGTTAGGAAGGTATCCATTATAGTAGGAATGGACTGCCCGACGGCCCACGAGAGAATGCAAACGGTCTTCGGCGAAGACAGGCAGTGTGACCCGGTGGCGATTTTAACACCATTCGGGTGGACGCTGAGCGGCCCAATTAAGAGCAAGATACCATTTAGGATGTCGGAGACATCAGGCTGCATGTTCGCGGGAACTATGCGAGAGATGGGAGATGAGGGAGCGGAGGAGCAGCTCAGGAGACTGCTCAGGCAGGATTTTGAGGGATTAAAAGAGACCGGGGTCGGAACCTCGGTAGAAGATAAACAGGCTCTACAGAGCGTAAAGGAGTCGATGAGGTGCGACGAGGGGCGGTATACCATAGGAATGGTATGGAAGCTACCGAAGCTACCGCTACCCGACAACAGAGGAATGGTACTCACGAGGCTTCGTAAGTTGAAGCAGACGCTAAAACGGAGCCCCGAAAAGAATGAGTACATTCATAAGACGATTAGGAAGTATGTCGAGAAAGGATGGGCCGTAGAGCTACCGGTCGACGAACCAAACACGGACAGGACCTATTACCTGCCACTCCACGTGGCTCTAGACCCGAAGAAAGGTAAACTGCGGATGGTAGTTGACGCATCAGCTAAGACCAACGGCAAATGCCTAAACGATTATCTGCTGGAGGGTCCCAATATCTACAACTCAGGGATAGAGGTCTTACTTAGATTCAGGAACGGGAAACACGCCTTCACCTGCGACATCGAAGGCATGTTCAACCAAGTCCGTGTAACGGAAGAGGATAGCGACAGCGACGTTCTATGGTACACGGCGACGAGGAACCGTCGACCATACCGATGTATAAGATGGTAGTACAGAATATGGGAGCCAAGTCGTCTTCATTTACGACGACTGTGGCCGTAAGAGACACAGTAGAAGGGAAGGAAGATAAATTCAGCGACAAAGCCGTTGATATGATTCGACGCGGCTTCTATGTAGACGACGGGATGGAGTCTGGAAATACGGTTAAGGAACTACTGGATACGGGGTGCGAGGTTCGCGACATCCTAAAAGGATCCGGGTTCAACCTAACCAAGTTCCAATCCAGCTCGCAAGAGTTCATGAAAGCCATAGAGGACAGGAGGCCAGAGTCGACCATGGATAATCCCACGACAGCCAAGGGACAGGACATGGCGAACAAGAGAGTAGAGTCCCAACAGAAGGCACTAGGGATCGTGTGGAACCGAGAGACAGACAAGTTGAAATACCAGTTGAATCAGGAGGGCGCAGACATCCACACAAAGAGGGGCTATGTTTCGTACATAGCAAGGATATACGATCCCCTAGGCCTAGCATCCCCATTATTAGTCACGGGGAAACAGATACTCAAGAGAGTATACAAACTAAAGGACGAGTGGGACACAGAGGTACCGGAAGAGATCAGCAAGCAGTGGTGTAAGTGGACAGAGAGTTTAGAGCAGATGGGAACATACAGCATGCCACGCGTGTATTTCCCGGATGGGGACATGATGAATCTGGATCTACACATGTTTTCCGATGCATCATTAGAGGCATACGGAGCGGCACTCTACTTAGTACAATGAGAGGGGGCTCACAAGCCCAGACTCGCATTCAGCAAAGCGAAGTCGACGCCACCAGATTCAGCATCAGTTCCGAAACTCGAGTTGACAGCTGCGAGGTTAGGAGTTAGGGCCACAGCCTACTTGATGGGCGCTATTCCCAACATAGTGGAAACACACTACTGGACGGATTCCATGGTAGTGCTTGGTTGGCTACATAACGAAAGGACGAGATACCCTATATTCGTCGCAAACAGGGTGGACGAAATAAGGGCGACCACAGAGTTAGAAAGGTGGCACTACTGCCCAATGGACGAGAACCCAGCAGACTTGTTATCGAGGGGCGTGGCATGCCACACTTTCTTTAAGAAGGAAGTATTGTGGCAGCATGGGCCGCAATTACTAAATGATAAGACAGCCTGGCCGCCGATGAGAAAGGTGGACCCGGGCGCAGAGCAAGTAGCGTTAGAGGAAGAGGGAGGAGATTCAGAAGGTGAGGAAATATATAGCCAGATGGTGAGGGAGATAAGGGACGTGCAACTAAAATCGGAAGAACTGTGCGATAACCCGACGGACAAACTCCTTAGCTACAGCTCTAGTTGGTACAAGACCAAGAAGTTAGTGGCGTACTGCAGAGCCTTCGGGGATTTCCTCAAGGGAGTCGGCAAAGACGTAAAAATTAGAACAACCATCGATCTGGAGGGAGCGGCCAAAGCCGTTATCCGCTATGAACAGAGAAAGAATTACAGCGACAAGGTGGAATGCGTCGGTAGACAACAGCATCTCCGACGGGACAGTGAGCTGATCGCGCTGTCGCCACAACTCAATGATGACAGGATCTTAGTAATGAACTCTAGGGTGTTGAGTAACAACAGTATTATCATTCCGCCAAAGCCCATCATCATCCCTAATGGATCGCCGATAGTCCACCAGATCATCTGGGACTCCCATAAGTCGATATTGCATGGGGGCACCAACCGAACCCTCACGGAGATACGAAGGACCTTTTGGGTCAAACAGTTAAGGAAGAAGGTAGAGGCAGTAGTGGGGCAGTGCCAGACCTGCCGACGAACGAAGAAGGAGCGGGCCATACAGGAGATGGTGCCACTACCGGCCAGCAGAGTGAGACAACATGACCCGCCATTCACGCACTGCGGTGTGGATATGTTCGGGCCGATAAAGATTAAGGTGATGCGACACACGGAGAAACGCTACGGTATTATCTTCGTATGTAACAACACGCGAGCGGTAGGGATAGAACTCACCCAAGATGCAACCGCATCGGCATTCATTAATGCCCTAGAAAGGTTCAGAGACCGCAAAGGTGGGACGATCGCAGTAATATACTCCGATAACGGAACCAACTTTGTGGGGGCAGAGAATGGGATGGCAGCGGCCTTGGATATCCTGGAAGGGGAGGAAGTCAGGGCAGCCATGAGAAGACAACAGGTGAAGTGGGAGAGGAGGACGCCGTATGCTCCGCATACTCTAGGATGCGTCGAGAGACTCGTGGGTAGTTCCAAGCATCTGATGACGAAGTTGATGAACACCCACATGGTTACCGAGGACGTACTAAGGACGGTACTAGCAAAATGTGAGGGTATCATTAATAGCAGACCGCTATATCCAGAAAATGATGACCCAGAGTCATTAGATGTGCTGACGCCCAGTCACTTTCTAATGGAGAGGCCGGCGACCATCGACATGTGGGGTGTAGACCCAGACGATATACACTCCCGACAGAGTTGGAAAGTCGCTAAGGCAATAAGCGCAGAGTACTGGAGGAGGTGGGTCGAGGAATATCTACCCACGCTCCATAGGAGAAGCAAGTGGAGGGATACGAATAGAGAGCTAAAGGAGGGTGATCTGGTGATCGTCACGGACGATACCATCATCAACAACCAATGGCGGTTGGCGAGAGTTGTGGGCACTTACTCCGGCGAGGACGGAAGAGTCCGATCGGTAGAAGTGCGGATAGGTGGTAAGATAGGAGCGAAAGATAGGAAGACCTACAGGAGGGCTGTAGGGAAGTGCTGCCTACTAGAGGGAGCACCTTAGACGAGTAGAGTTTAATCGTCCAAGTTTTGGACTGAGGGGGGTGGGATTGAGGGCAAGACGCCCTTCCCACACTTAAAAATAAAAATAAATAAAGAAATGAAAAGAAAAGAAAAGAAAGAGTAAGTAGGCAGATAGTTAGATAATTAGTTAATAGTAAGAGGGTACGTAGTACCATTAGTTAGTTAGTAAGAGTTAGTAGTAAGAGGGTACGTAGTACCATTAGTTAGTTAGTAAGAGTTAGTAGTAAGAGGGTACGTAGTACCGTTAGTTAGTTAGTAAGAGTTAGTAGTAAGAGGGTACGTAGTACCGTTAGTTAGTAAGAGTTAGTAGTAAGAGGGTACGTAGTACCGTTAGTTGAGAGAGAGATAGAGGTTAGTAAGAGGGTACGTAGTACCGTTAGTTGAGAGAGAGTTAGAGGTTAGTAAGAGGGTACGTAGTACCGGTTAGTAGGAGTTAGTTAGAGGTTAGTAAGAGGGTATGTAGTACCGGTTAGTAGGAGTTAGTTAGAGGTTAGTAAGAGGGTACATAGTACCGGTTAGTAGGAGTTAGTTAGAGGTTAGTAAGAGGGTACGTAGTACCGGTTAGTAGGAGTTAGTTAGAGGTTAGTAAGAGGGTACGTAGTACCGGTTAGTAGGAGTTAGTTAGAGGTTAGTAAGAGGGTATGTAGTACCGGTTAGTAGGAGTTAGTTAGAGGTTAGTAAGAGGGTACATAGTACCGGTTAGTAGGAGTTAGTTAGAGGTTAGTAAGAGGGTACGTAGTACTGGTTAGTAGAAGTCAGTCAGAAGTTAGTAAGAGGGTACGTAGTACCGGTTAGTAGAAGTTAGTTAGAAGTTAGTGGTAGAAGGGTATATATATAATATAGATATTAGTTAGTAGTGAGTAGCGAGAGGGGGGCACGTGAGTACAGCTGGATAAATCGTGTAGGCCACACGACGCATACTGTTGTACTGCACAAGCCCACAAAATAGGCCAGAGTGTGGATTATAAAGTAAAATAATCCATTGGCAGAAGTAGTAACACAGTAGTAGGATTGAATTAGATTAAAAATAAAAATAAAAGGTAGAAATTAAACAAATTATGGTAACAGTAGGGAAAAATATTCTGGAACATAATTAAAGTAGCGGACAAAATTACAATTTAGGGTACAATTTAGCAGTTTTAGAAATTAAGTAGGGAAAATTAGGCGAAAACTCAAGTTAAGTAAGAGATAGGCCATTGTCGAACTGTACAGACCATCCTAACTTTATCACTCATCTGTACTGCGCCTTGGCAAGGCACCACCTTACAGGTGAGCGATTGAGGAGAGTTAGAGATGGCAGGGAAGCTTGTCCGAAAGAGAAAGGTGGAGTTAGGAGGAAAGGAGATACTGGTGGATTTCACCGAGAGGCATCCGGAAGAGAAGACGAGGGGATACTACGAGCGGTTAGAGAGAGGTCACAAGGCGCGAGCGCTACAGGACCATTTCAGGGAGGTGCATGAACAGCGGCTGGTCGGGACCTATGGGACGCCGTCGCTGCACAACGTGATCTTTGAGCATTTCCACTATGTGGTGAAAGGAGACGAAGCGAAGTTCGGGATTCCGAAGTACGCAAGAGAGCTACCGAGAAAGGATTGGAAGAGGTTCGTAGAGTCCGTCAGCAGAGGAGGATACATGATCCTAGACGATGAGGGGACCGTGGAAGACGAGGAGGGTTCGAGGAGAGGATCGGCGGGGTCGGCCAGAACCATACTCCTAAATTTGGGCGCGCCAAATGGAGATATATTCCTATTCGATCTAGGGACGTATGGGAAGAAGGACGGGCCGAAGTTGAACCGGTTGCCGAAGGCAGTGCAAACCCTAGTGAGAGAGAAGTCGAGGACGAAAGTGGGATCGGCGATTTGCGACGATGCGGAGAGAATCATCAGTCCGGACACCCCCAACCTTCTGGACATGCAGACGGTCTACGTGGCTATGACAACACCAGACGGGTTGGGACTAGTGGAGAACTCACGCCATTGTGGAGCGGTGGCGATGGGCCAGCTAATGGGGCTCGTGTGTCACAAACCTATGGACTGGAGTAAGTTCAGAGAGGAGTACGGAGTGGAGTTGGCGAACTCGCCAGGGAAAAGGCCAGGGAAACAAGAGGTGTATCAATTCCAGAGAGGAGCGATAAAGGTATATCAGAAGCGATATATCCTACAGGAGGACTGGATAATGATGGGTTCGCTTAACCTATTCATGACCGTGGTTATCGAGAGGGAACCAACAGCATTCCTGCTATCGGGATCACCCCGAAGCTACAGAAGAGCCTTCAAGACGGCTTTCGAGGGTCTAGTAGACCTCCCAGGGCTGAAGGGCGAGTCGGTGTACTATAACTGCCGACATCTGGTAGACGGGGAGGTAGATACGCCATATCAGAGATGGGAGCAGCTAGAGGCGGATAGACGAGAAGCGAAGCGATTGGAAGAAATCGCTAGACATGAAAGGAGAGAGGCAGAGGAAAGGGAGGAAGAAGCTAGAGCGCAGAGCTACGGCTTCGAGGAACAGGCGGCCTTAGACGAACTTCGATGGACGTCATCAGGGAGTTCGGGGGAGTCTCTAGGGCGAGAATTAGGGTGGATGGTGGGATCACCGAAACAGGCGACATCGGGATTGGAGATGATGCCCATACCAGCGGGCGCCGAGGGCGATCACCCGCTAAAGAGGCTAGGGGAGTTGGAAGGATGGAAAGTCACGAGCGAGAGCCAAGGCGGGAAGGGACACAGTGGGTCCACCGGGATACCGGGGTTGGAGCCACTCCCAGAGGAGGACGAGGATGATGACGAGTTTGGAGAGATGCCGCCCATCGGGAGAATCGGCCACTCGGACACGGACTGGGTTAGCAGGAGGGTGGTGACGGCTAGTGGGGCGAGGGCCTTCTGGGATAGACCCAGCAAGCGGGCCTGGGTGCATGAGGAGCCGGCGATGGATTTCGCGGGGAGCACCATCAGGTTGGGCGAGCAACCGGGAACGGCACCACGGGTAGTATTCGGTGAGACGATGCCCGGGAGGGGCGAGGAGATCGACGTGGACAGGGACACTAACGTCCAGAAGTTCGCTTACCAGCGACTCCACAGACCGCGGAGATCGCTTGGGACGAAAGACGACGAGGGGCGGGAGACATTGGTGCTCGGCTGTGATTACTGTGGGAGGCAAACCCACCAGGAAAGGAGCTGTTTGTACCGGTTCCAGAAAGGGACTAGTTGTCTCTACTGCCGCGAGTCGTGCCACAGGATGGGGGCATGTCCACGGTTGCACAACCGGTGTTCGAAGTGCAGCTTCTGGGGGCACTACGGACGCCAGTGCGACTGGATGGATGACTAAGATAAGTTTAGGATCTTTGAGGAGTGGGCCAACTTCGGGGCCATGACTCGGCAACGTATGAAGGCCCAGGAGTTCCGGTGGGGCTTCTTCAATATCAACCAGGAGGCCCACTTGGAGATTATCAAACGGAGACTTCCGTTTACCTACCAGGAGGTAGCGACGGCGGCGTCGTATGCCGTGGTGATAAATACGCAGAGGTATTTGGACAGGTGGACAGGAGTTCAGAGATTTCTTGGCGGAGCATGTGCCGCGGGCGATGAAAGTGATCCCATGGGACGCCACCAGGGGGAAACAACAGGGCCACTCGGAGGGGCCACCCGCGAAGCGATACCGGGAGCTAATAACACCAGCGCCCAAGGAGTCAACGACCGGGATTAGTAGAGAGGTGACGGCGAGGGTCAGGAGCCTGAAGGGAGATAAGACCAAAGGAGCGGCAGCGGCCAGGAAACGACCAAGGGAGGAGGACGACAGAGGGAAAGAGTTGAGGTGGTTCCCAAAGACAGGTGGAACGAACTAAGACTTCGATGTGGTATGCCTGGAAGGCACCACGTGAGACGTGCGAACTCCTAAGTACAAATTCAAATAATTTAAATAATTGAAAAGTGCAATTAGTATGTACGTTCGAAACAATCATTAGTTTAGCAAGAAAATACAATCAAAGTAAGTACTATAGTCATACAACCTTTTTCCAATTAGCTACTGGGACTGGGGAACAATTGACTATGACAAACGAGATGCTGGACAACTTCACACTTCTTGAGTGCGACGGCACAGGAGGGGGGTGAGGCTCGCCAGGAGTGAGTGGTTGAGATAGGGGTCGAGTGATAGCACGAAGAGAGTGCGGGTGCAATTCAAGTGTGGGGGGGGAGGAGTAAGAGGCAGAGTGAGGGACAAGGAGGTCCGAGGGTTAGAGCAGGAGTGAAGAGAAGTAGAGGAGAGTCAGGGTGAGAGTAGAGTGGAGCTAGAGTGGCGAAGGTTTTGGGGAAACAAAAATCGTGTGAGAGAAGCGCACGATCGGCCCGACACGGGACGCCAGGAAAACAGGGTAGTGATATCATACCCATAGGGAGCGGCCTGGAAAGCCGGCTCCGAGAGAAAATAGTTCCACCCCACACCCGATGCTAGATCGGGATCCAGCGGAATTGTAGCGCACTTTAGGAGGATGCTATCATCTCACCGGGAAGATAGCATGGGGGGGAGTGTTAGCTTATCCAATTCCGCTAACACGAACCCATAAAGTAAGCCGTTAAGCAATATTGGGGGCCACGAGGTTGGATACCCAATCTCGTGCCACCCCAATAAAATGGGAAGGAGGAACACACAATAAGGGTCAGGGGCCAAACCCCTGACCGAGGGAGAATAGCAGGAGTGAGGGGAAACACTCCAAAGGGCGCCAACAGGGATATTAGCCAATGGGAGGGAGGCACCGGCTAGGTACAGTAACAAGGCCAACCCGTGCAATATAACCAGTTGACAGTAATCAGTTATTTCAGTTATCTCATTGTGTTAGTCGGTTAGCTAGGGTAGAGCGGAGACTTCTAAGACCATCCTCGCCTACCACCATTATTATTAGATATTACTTATACCGTATCCATTTTATACTATATCCTTATACCCTTATATATATCTCACATTATACATATCGGAGAATCAATAACACCAGAACTCTTTACAGCATTCCACAATGATCACGAAGAAAGAATTAAAAGTCGTGATAAAATAAAGAGTGAAGAGTGAAGAGAGGGAGTGAAGAGAAGTAGAGGAGAGTCAGGGTGAGAGTAGAGTGGAGCTAGAGTGGCGAAGGTTTTGGGGAAACAAAAATCGTGTGAGAGAAGCGCACGATCGGCCCGACACGGGACGCCAGGAAAACAGGGTAGCGATATCATACCCATAGGGAGCGGCCTGGAAAGCCGGCTCCGGAAAAAATAATTCCACCCCACACCCGATAGTAGATCAGGATCCAGCGGAATTGTAGCGCACTAGAGGTGGATGCTATCTTCTCACCGGGAAGATAGCATGGGGGGAGTGTTAGCGTATTCAATTCCGCTAACCACCCCACACAGAGTTGGCCAAACAGGAGCTTTAAGCAATATTGGGAGTACGAGGTTGATTGCCAATCAACCTCGTATCACCCCAATAAACGGGGCGACAAACCCCAAGGGAACACACACAGCGGGGGTCAGAGGTTACACCTCCGGGAGGGAGATAGTGATAGCAGCAGGGGGAAACACTCCCAGAGAGATGGGAGGGCGAGAATTGGGTTATTAGCCAATGGGGGGCAGGCATCCACTGAGTAATGTAATACGGCCAACCAGTGCAATATATTACCAGTTGCTGTGTCATTTCATTCACTTTAGTTAGTCAGTTAGTTAGGGCAGAACGGGAACTCTTATCACCGTCTACTGCCACCACCATCTTTCAGCTATTTTATCGGTACACTTTAGTTATCATCAATCAACTGTGTTACACTTTATTCGATTGTATTATACCCTATATTTATACATACCGATCAGTCAACAACTCAAGAACTCTTTTTCACACACACACGGCGGGGACGCGTAGATAAGATAACCACCGGATAAATCGGGATTCTCGGATCCCGTCACAGTTCTGCTAACACGCAGACTAAGTCTTACCTTGGCCACAATAAGGCGGTGATCACTGGAGAAGGGTCGAAGTGTAAATGCACTACAGTCTTGCATAGAGCTCCTGTATTTCCTACGAAACAGAATATGGTCTATCTGGGACTTGTGACCACTGGGTCCACTATGAGTCCATAGCTTTCCAGTTCGCTTCTTGAACTGGGTTCCAGCCGAAAACAATCCATTTCCAGAGATAAAATCCTGAAGATGGACGGAATTTCGGTTAGCACTATTGCTATAGACCCAGGGCGATGTAGGTGATTGATGCAGACTTGCATTAAAGTCTCCAAGGAATGTTAAGAATGCATGCTGATCCACTCCATCAGTAGCTGCTTGTAGATTGTGGTAGAACTTTTCCACCTCCTCTACAGGGGCAACACTAGTTGGAGAGTAGCACACAATCAGAACCACCTTAGGAAACTTCTTAGCCAGTCTTCCAGAACATGAGAAGTGGCAACGGATGATGCGGTTGGAGATTTGGTCTAATTTGTCCAATGCTGCATGTGCAGTGGGATTCATCAATAGAACAATACCACCATTGCCACTATCATCTAGTAATCTAATAGGAATCTAATAAAGAAGACCGCATTGTTATCAGGCTTATAATATATTTATTGTTTTAGAACGAAATGATCGCGTAAAACAAAAGGAATCAAAGACAGGGGTTATTATTTTTTCATCACCACAAGCAACGTCACCCATATCAAACATATCTGGGTCCATATCAAACATATCTGGGTCCATATCAAACATATCTGGCATTGACATTGAACCTGACGAAGTGTCTGTTACTGAAGTCGACCTCGGGCATGCATGATTCGGGATGATGTGCTTTTCGAGTCACCCCCACCCCCACCTGTTGAACCTGTTGAATTAGTACAGACAACAATATCTCGATTTACTGCTCAGGATCGAAAGTTACCTTCAGCAATTTGTGATTCCCAAACAAATATCGACCAACTGGTTGAAATTCTAATTGAGAAAATGTCTGCCACTTTTCCAATTTTGCGGGAGCAGTCTCCGAGCACCACAGAAGAACATCCAATATCGGACTCTATTGGGTCAACCATTACCGATCTAGACAAGTGGATTAAACTGAGCAACATTGTGGAAGTTTCTAGGGCTACGGATATATAATTTTTCATTTCCAATGAAACAGGAGAAAGTGTTATATGCTGTGAGACGTGCTTTTCATTTTTCCATGGGAAAGACCCAGCAGAAATTAACTCAACGACAAGTGCACAGAATTTATCCCCGATGACAAGAGGTACACCAGTAGGTGGAATGTGGATTGGTAAGTTGGAAACAGGAGATGCTATAGGCGGAAAGACAAGTACGTGGAGGCGATTAAATTCACTTTTACGTTGTCATTTGCTTGGCATAAGTAGTTTGCATCATGGCAGGCAACATTTCACTGCTACAGAAGAGCGTTCCAAAGGAGAAACAACGAAGTGATCTCTCGCATTCAATCATGCAGAATTTGGTCCGTGCTGCATTTCCAGATGTGCGCGTCAAAGCAGCTTCTTGTCACTATGAAACATTAATTTCTCTTCCATCTTCCTGTGGAGTTAATGTTGGTAATATTTGTCATGGGCGCAAACAGCTAAACATAATTTTACAGTTGGCTCTAAAGTGTATAATGAAGGAGACTCGAGTTATTTTACAATTTTAATTGCCTTTTTAGTCGATGGTAGGCGGTGCTCCATTCCAGTTGCAGCTCCATTGGTTTACCACTCGCATGACAGATATCTATTAATAGACGAAGTTGAGTCAGATGAGGATGAAGGCGATGAAGACACCATTGATCCAGTTACCTCGCTTCTTCCATCAGCTGTATTATTAACTGCAGGTGGGTCAAAAGACTTAGCTGATCTATTTATGAATTTGTTTGGAAAACAATTTAGGGTTAGATTTGGAGGAAATACAGTACTACATGGGCACAACTGCTGATGGGCAATACCAGAGTGAGGCATTTAAAACCAGAATTCAATAACGCACAGGTCGTGGCAGTGACGCATGGACGAGCTAGAACCTGTCATTTGGGATTTAGCTCATTTTCTCGATTTGGTTGTGCAGGATGTTCGTGATGGCCTCATTGGCAGCAAGGATCATTTCCTATCATTTATTGGAAGCAGCAACAAGTTCAACAAACTGTTCTCACGGGGTAAAGGCTTTGCTCATATGGAAGCAGTTGCCAAAGAAATGGAAGAGCAAGTTGTGGTAGTTGTACCATACGCAACACAGCGATTTACAAGCTCAGACATAGATCAGTGGAGGAAAATTACAAAGGGATTTAAAATTTATGCAACAACGTTTCACCAGATGTATCCAAACAAGGATATTGACACTGTAGTATGAAATACTCGGACAAGATTATGTATACGATTTACTGGCGATGCAAGTGATAATGGAACCTTTGTGTGAGGTTAGTCAATTAAATTTATCACCACACGTCATGTTTTTCGCTTATACATAAAAATATATAATAATATTTAGTTTTTATAGAATTGGTTATACATCTGATGAAGGAATCTGGAGGGATTCCATAATATATCCTAGTAATCAATCTTAACATTTCATCTGAATAATTGAAATGGATGTCAGATCACTCACTATATTCTTGAATTTTTACATGTTTAACTTTTTGAAACTTTAAACAACAACATATTTTTCACCACCCACTGATCGATAAATTAGTTTATCATCTGCGGGTGGTGAAAAATTGTTTTGGGTTTTCTGCGCTGATAGTTGTTATTCTGTTTTTAGCTAATGATGTTGAGCCAGTCGTAGATTTCTTCCACTGGAAGACAGTTCGATACGGCAATCGTCTCTTGGCCATGTACAGGGAACTCACACATACCTTCAACGATGTCGGCATATTGGCTAATAACTTGAACGATTTGAAGGCGATGAAGTACAAAGATATAGAACTTGTTGATGGCTGGTTGATTACTGAGGTTGCAAATACTGAAGGGCAACCATCAGATAGAAGTGGGGCCAAACGAAAGACAACTACAAAGGTGTACACCTGGACAGCGCGCTCTTTGGAAGATTCCGAGGAGGATAACAGAGGCAGCTAGCAAAGGATTTGGGCGAAAGGATCAGCAGTAGTTTGAACAGGTGTAATGTACAAAAATTCTAGCAGAGTGCCTAGACTTTGAATTACTTTTATCATTAGCTGCTGGTGATTACAGTTCCTCACATTCAACTACACCAATACATGCGATTGCTGGTCCGAGTTACTTTGCTGCTGGAAAGCATGAATTTCAGGTTAGTGCTAAAGTCTTCAAAGGCAGCGTGCACCTCTTTGGTGCTCACCTCATCACCCCAAATAATTTAGTTGTGTTTCTACGATGTCTAAACATGATAGGCCAATCAAGTATGGTTAAATAGTCATCTGGCGAATTAATATCTCGCCTCATTGTTATATTACCAATTTAGGGAAAGCAGCAGGTTACAGTGGAATGTTATTCTAACCAAAACAATAACTGCAGTCAATAGAACAGTTAAAGACGGACCAAGGTCGACACCCACAAATAGAAAAATAAATAATATCTTTACAACCTTTCTGCCTCAAATAGAGGCCTTCTTCAGGTGTGTATTATTAGGGAATGACTGGACTGTTTGAGGGTGTCGACCTTCGTCCATCTTATTAACTCTCCCCACATTACATGTCGTTTTTTCAGACGATCAATATAACAGAATACAATCTTATTTTTGTGAGTTAAAAGCTATTATTTGTGTTGATTTTCCTCCGTAGAGGTATGAATTTTGATTGGGTCAAGAGTTCCCACCCCACTGCAGTGGATGCGTTGAATTTTTACTGGAGTTTCCGCTGGGGAGTATAGATCTGGGGGACCACACTGGCAATAAGTACTTTTTATACCCCAACTGACTTACTGAGAGCAAGCATTTATATCAAGCTTTCTACTGTAGTAATTTATTATAATTAACTAATTTTCAGGTTTGGTTTGACTTATATGTTCAAAATCTCGACCACGTTCAGAAAGCTATTCAGAACGACCCGCAACTTTTACCAGACTTCAACCTGGGCGCGGACACCTTGTTCTCGAAGCTAAAGTTACAGTTTCTACAATTTATGTTTGGAGATCTGAGTGAATATGGTGTTTGCTCTCTGAAACTAGTAACTAGTAGTGGATCAATCGATTCTTCACGGATAGTGAAACTTGTAGTGTCTGATGAGACCACAGTGAAGACTGTGGTTTAAGGTGACCACTGCCACAACCGGACTAACCTGGAATTGTACTCTGGACGAACCAACTCACATTAAGGTTACTGAATATTTAAATCGGGAGCAAATTTCTTATTATAATTCATGAATATAAAATCAAATATTAATTGAGTTGAGAATAACTTAAATTAAGTTAAATATTTCCTAAATATGTTCACCCTACTGTAATTAAGTGATTTATTTTATTCAAATGAGTTCAATTTAACATTATCATAGCCAACACAATCAAGAGAACTGGCGCCTCTAACTCAACTGACGTCGTGGCTCGCCCCATTATACTGAACTGACTTTTCCTATCTTCATGCTCTTTTTATTCTGTACTCCAGTACCGTCCCGACGCTAGCCCTGAAATATATCATAATTTCTATGTAATTATTATTTATTAAAACATTTCTCGTCCACAAGTAGCATATTTCGGACTACACAGAACCAATATTTTTTTTATTTCAGATAATGTTAACTAGTGAAGAAGTATATAAACGTCTGGGTCGAGAACTGTTTCTTTGCATCGAGACAGCATCAAACTCTGGCGGCTCAGAAGCAAATGCTGCAACTATTTATGGAGGACCCTCGTTCCATCAGATACCATTTTCTAAAATACACGGGGCAGTCAGAAGTACTTAACATCGGTTGCACCATAGAGAATCAAAACTAAAATTCATCGAATAACTATATGTACTATTATATTAGTAGTAGTAGTAGTATAACCTATAAACATTTATTTACATGTACGCTGAAAGAAATTAATCTACTTCCGCAATTCTTTACCTTTTCTACTGTACATCATATTCTTATTTTCGCCACTTTTATTATAAGATTTAATTTGTTCTACAGTATGTTCTTACCTTCGCCTTATTTTCCTTTTTGGTAAATTTAATTATAGCATAAGATAAATATTGTAAGTTCTTTTTATTTCTTTTATACGCAATTCTTTCTTTACCTTTTCTACTGTACATTATCTCTACTGTACATTATATCTACTGTACATTATTTCTACTGTACATTATTTCTACTGTACATTATGTCTACTGTACATTATGTCTACTGTACATTATGTCTACTGTACATTATTTCTACTGTACATTATGTCTACGGTACATTATGTCTACTGTACATTATGTCTACTGTACATTATGTCTACTGTACATTATGTCTACTGTATATTATGTCTTCTGTACATTATGTCTACTGTACATTATGTCTACTGTACATTATGTCTACTGTACATTATGTCTACTGTACATTATGTCTACTGTACATTATGTATACTGTACATTATGTCTACTGTACATTATGTATACTGTACATTATGTCTACTGTACATTATGTCTACTGTACATTATGTCTACTGTACATTATGTCTACTGTACATTATCTCTACTGTACATTATTTCTACTGTACATTATGTCTACTGTACATTATGTCTACTGTACATTATGTCTACTGTACATTATGTCTACTGTACATTATGTATACTGTACATTATGTCTACTGTACATTATGTATACTGTACATTATGTCTACTGTACATTATGTCTACTGTACATTATGTCTACTGTACATTATGTCTACTGTACATTATGTCTACTGTACATTATTTCTACTGTACATTATGTATACTGTACATTATGTCTACTGTACATTATGTATACTGTACATTATGTCTACTGTACATTATGTCTACTGTACATTATGTCTACTGTACATTATGTCTACTGTACATTATCTCTACTGTACATTATTTCTACTGTACATTATGTCTACTGTACATTATGTCTACTGTACATTATGTCTACTGTACATTATGTATACTGTACATTATGTATACTGTACATTATGTATACTGTACATTATGTATACTGTACATTATGTCTACTGTACATTATGTCTACTGTACATTACTTCTACTGTACATTATGTATAATGTACATTATGTCGACTGTACATTATGTCTACTGTACATTATGTCTACTGTACATTATGTCTACTGTACATTATCTCTACTGTACATTATTTCTACTGTACATTATGTCTACTGTACATTATGTCTACTGTACATTATGTCTACTGTATATTATGTCTACTGTACATTATGTATACTGTACATTATGTCTACTGTACATTATGTATACTGTACATTATGTCTACTGTACATTATGTATACTGTACATTATGTCTACTGTACATTATGTCTACTGTACATTATGTCTACTGTACATTATGTCTACTGTACATTATGTCTACTGTACATTATTTCTACTGTACATTATTTCTACTGTACATTATGTCTACTGTACATTATGTCTACTGTACATTATTTCTACTGTACATTATGTATACTGTACATTATGTCTACTGTACATTATGTCTACTGTACATTATGTCTACTGTACATTATGTCTACTGTACATTATGTCTCCTGTACATTATGTCTACTGTACATTATGTATACTGTACATTATGTCTACTGTACATTATGTCTACTGTACATTATGTATACTGTACATTATGTCTACTGTACATTATGTCTACTGTACATTATGTCTACTGTACATTATGTCTTTTTTTTTTTTTTTTTTTTGTAACGTATATTATATTATAAAAATAACTCAAGAAACTATATACACACGGCAATACTTGGACAACATTTGAATATGTACAGTAGGGTAGTGAGGGCCTATTTGCCTGTCTTCTGCAGTTTTCAGTTTGCAGTTAGTTAATAGTACCGGTAGTGTCCACTGCTGCGTTGGTCAGACGGATGGAGGTGTCGGCGATATTGCAGCGCACAGGGCGGCGCGCTGCCGACCGACACCCCCGCAGACAGAGGAGGGAGGAACGGAGGAGGGCGAAACTGAGATGCCGGCGCACCCAGGTCACGCTATCTGAGTAACGGATCTCCCGCTTATCGGCGATCTTGTGCGCGAGGCGGGAGACGAACTGGGTGGCGGTTGGAGCCATCCCACCGAAGGCCGTGAAGATGAGGGGAGTGAAGTTGCCGTGTTCAACTTCCCTCACTCGCTCCTCATACTTCCTGGCCTTCCGGTCTTCATGGTGGCGATGGGCGGCGTCCAACGTCATGGCGGCGTTGGTGGCGGCCAGCGGGTTGAAGACTGAGACGTCGATGAACGTCTTCTGGAAGCGGTTGCCCCAGAATCCGCTCACCGAAACGTCCAGTCTCGCTTGCTGGTCGGTCGAGGTGGATCGGAGGGTGAACTGCTCACCCGACAGTGGCAGGAGCATTGGCTCAACAGCCACATTGTGAGCCACCTCGGTCAGGGAGTCGGCGACGAAGTCTCGGATCTCGTTGTGCCTTATAGAGGGAAACCCTCCAGTGGGGCACGACAGGATATGAGAAGCGGAAAATCGCTCCCCACAGGCACAACGAGATGGGAGGTTCTTCGGCGACCACCCGTACCGCAGACAGAGGGCGTCTCTGAACTCCTCCTTGTCCAGGTGAGTTTCTAGATGACTCAGTGGCTTGGTGTTAAGCCAAGTAGACGCCCCCTTCTCCGAAGTTAATTCGCATAACTTCCGTTGTTCTACGGATATAATGCTGTTGACCTCCTCCGTTCTCGATTTTATTCTCTGAGCGGTATCGGCCTTTAGCGCCGACAGCACCCGCTTCTGGTCCTCCCTGACCTGGGACATCATGGGGGAGGTTGGCTGGCGGAAGGGTTCACATATCGCCCGGGAGTTCCTATATTGGGAGTCGAGATCCCTGGTTACCGGGACTCCCAGACCTCCCAGGCGAACCGGTAGGGAGAGGAGCTGGCGTTCCTCCGGGGAGATAGCGGGGCGGTTGGTGAGGCGACAGAGGAACCGCGTCACCGCCTCCTCCAGCTTAGCGAAGTGTTCGGTGGCGCCCGGGACGACCCTCGAGACGTACCGCCACCGACACGACAACCCGAACACCAGCCCCGCGTACGCGCAGTGGGGGTCGACCGCCGCGATGTCGGAGATACGGTCGACCTGGGCAGCGAACTCATCCACCATCCGGTCCAGGAACTCACCCCTGAATCCCTCACTCCCTATAACGCCGCCCAGGAGTTCGTGGCCCACGGTGTTTATCACCACCCCTGTCCCCGCAAACAACGCCTCCGCCTCGGCTAGTTTCCCTGGTTTGACAGTTAGATGGCATTTCGAAGGGAAATAGCCGTAAAGCGGACCTTCTTTCGATACAATGTCCCAAAACTTGCGGAGCTCCGCAAGTTTCCCTGCCGCGTTCCCATCATCCGCGAACCAACGCTGGATGATGTCGCACAGTTCCCTTAACTTGATTATAAGTGGCATCATCGAGCCGCCAAACATCGGCATGGCCACCGGGTCACCCTGTGTGGAGCCTTCCTCTGAGAGGATAAACTCCCCATCCACATACAGCCGTGAGGGGCGACTGTAGCAGTTGGTGACGACGGTGGCCAGCGAGGGACAGACAGACCGGATGTTATGGATCGCTGCCTGGCGGTTTAGAACGTTGAAAGCATTGGTGGCGTCTATCTGTAACACCGCGTCGCAATCATCGCTGTCGAAGGCGTCGTTGAGGCTGTGGATGGCGAACTCTATCCCGGCCTTCTGGCCAAGACAGAGCTGCACGTCACCCCCAACCTCCTGTAAATCCTCCCGGATACAGTAGATGATCGCAAATTATTATCAAATCGCAAAATCGTAAATTATTTCTACTGTACATTATGTCTACTGTACATTATGTCTACTGTACATTATGTCTACTGTACATTATGTCTACTGTACATTATGTATACTGTACATTATGTCTAATGTACATTATGTATACTGTACATTATGTCTACTGTACATTATGTCTACTGTACATTATTTCTACTGTACATTATGTCTACTGTACATTATGTCTACTGTACATTATGTCTACTGTACATTATGTCTACTGCACATTATGTCGACTGTACATTATGTCTACTGTACATTATGTCTACTGTACATTATGTATACTGTACTTTATGTATACTGTACATTATGTCTACTGTACATTATGTCTACTGTACATTATGTATACTGTACATTATTTCTACTGTACATTATGTCTACTGTACATTATGTCTACTGTACATTATGTCTACTGTACATTATGTCTACTGTACATTATGTCTACTGTACATTATGTCTACTGTGCATTATGTTCACTGTACATTATGTATACTGTACATTATTTATACTGTACATTATGTCTACTGTACATTATGTCTACTGTACATTATGTCTACTGTACATTATGTCTACTGTACATTATGTCTACTGTACATAATGTCTACTGTACATTATCTCTACTGTACGTACATTATGTCTAATGTACATTATGTCTACTGTACATTATGTCTACTGTACATTATGTCTACTGTACATTATGTCTATTGTACATTATGTCTACTGTACATTATTTCTACTGTACGTACATTATGTCTACTGTACATTATGTCTACTGTACATTATGTCTACTGTACATTATATCTACTGTACATTATGTCTACTGTACATTCTGTATTCCCGCCCGAGTTATTAAAGATGGATTGAACTCACTAGTAATTCCTTTCCGGCACATAGTTAATCTATAGAAACATCTACATTTCCACAAAGCTACAAAGTCGCGCAACTTAATCCAATAAAGAAAAAAAAGGGTCCAATTTAGAGCGTGGTAACTACCGACCAATTGCCCTATTAGCCATTCTGTCCAAGATAATAGAACGCGTTGTGTTTGACCAATGGATGTACTACCTAGTATCCAACAACACACTAAACAAGTTTCAGTCCAGTTATCGAATCGGTTACTCAACAGAGTCTGCGCTTATGTTATTAGATAATTACATCCGTGTGTCCATAGATAGAGGTCAACTAACAGGTATGGTTCTCATCGATTTGAGCAAAGAAAGTTTTAACTGTTATAAACAAATTAAACAGTATGTTTCCATAGGAGATGTTCATTCCGATTGCAAGCAAATTGATATTGGGGTTCCACAGGGATCGATCCTCGGAGTACTAATGTACATCAGCGGTACCAATGACATCCCCCAAGCAATTGAAGATGACACTCTAGTGCCCATATTCGCAGACTATACTGGACTGGCCCACAGTGATGCACACTCAGAAAATATATCTATTTCATTAACTAACACGATTGGTAGAGTCTGTCAATGGCTCATTCCAAAGTAAAGTACGGGACATTCGTACACAACTTTGATTGCCTGTACAATGTTAACCACAGCACATATGTGCACAAAATTGCGCTTGGATTAAACTTTCGAATATCAGCTTTGATTTCGCGAAGCTTATGGCGGGACTTAGTCACTTTTGAGAAAACGCCAACTTGTCCAATTAAGGTAAAGTACGGATTCGTACGAAATGGTTTTTTTTATTTTATGATTTCAATTCTAAAATTTAGCGAATTGTGAGCAGGTACGGTGTTGAGTTGATGTTTAGGATAAAGATGTATTATTAAGCTTAAATAAAAATATAAATATAAGACGAATTGCTGCATTGCTAATTTTTTACAGTGTGGTTTGTGTGGTAAAGTATGGGACATTGCTAAGTAAAGTACGGGACCTGTACGAATTTTATGGTCAAAATGGTCTCTTACACTTAACTAAGTATTATAAATATAAAGTGCAACTAAGTATTTCCAACCAAGATATGGATACAAAATGTGGGGCGGCCCACAAATTGACCCGAAGTCTTAGCATATGGGTGCCCTTAGGAGTTGTATGTCATCTGTCTAATTTTTGATCGCTAATACTGTATAACTCGGTCATTTTTAGATGAAATTAAATCAAACCTGGTACGTATGAAGTCTGTCAAAAGTTTGGAAAGAATCTGAAGTTTAAGGAATCAAAGGTCACATATCAGACATCTGTCTGTTGGTACCGATAGTTTCAAAATTTTGATAAAAACCGAAATAAGTCTGCCAATCATTGATGAAATATAACCGAACTTGGTACACATGTAGTCTGTAAAAAGTTTAGAAATTCTTTCCATTTTTCTGAAAATGTATCAATTACTGTACTTACCGATCTTCTTATCTTCTAAAAAACTAAATTTTTTGAAATTTGTTGTAAAGTACGGGACTTTACATGCATAAACTCAAAGATTAGTTAACTGAGGAATGATTCTTAGTTCAAATACATACTTCTATGCTTCCCACTACTATCACCCTAAAGCATTAATAACACTCCTGCCCTCCAGGTTTCATATATTACATTAATACAGTGCACTAATGTAATCGCCATTATAATGGTAAAGTATGGGACAATTTTCAATTGGCCGTCATGATGTTTCTGAGGGAGTAGATTATGAAACTACAGGTAATTGTTTCTTAAGATGACGCAACACAAACGTGCTTTGTATTCCACTGGGTGATTGGGCTGAGTTATACTACTTCTATGTGTATAAATTAAAAATTTCACTATTTTTTGGTAAAGTATGGGACTTTACATGCATAAACCCAAAGATTTATTGACTGAGGAATGATTCTCAGTTCAAATATAGAATCCTATTCTTACGGCCGTCTATGACCTTAGAGTATTATAACACTCATGGCTTCACATATTACATTAATGCAGTGCACTAATATAATCGCCATTTTCATGGTAAAGTATGGGACAAATTTCAATTGGCCGCCATGATATTTCTGAGGGAGTGAAGATTAAACTAATTGTTTTATACGATGACGCAACACAAACGTGCTTTGCATTCCACTGGGTGATTAGGCAGAGTTACATCTCTGTGAATAAACTAAAAATTTCACTATTTTAGGTAAAGTATGGGACATCACAAGATTAACTTTATCGATTTCATTACAGAGGAATGAAACACTGGTGAAATTAAATAAAACCAAAAAAATTCGAAAAGGGGTTTGTTTATGATTTGGTACATGCTCAGAAATGTTAATTTATTGGTCATAGGAAGTGCCTACAGGAAACGAAACTTTTGCACACTTTTATTCACATTTTGTGCAGAGCAGGTGCATAATTTGTAATTCGACTATTTTTGATAAACAACCTGTGTTGATACAATTTTTGGCACTGAATTCATGAAGTAGGATAAATTTTGACCTAAAATAAGTATAAATTCAAAGCTACATCTCAATTTTAGAAATTAGTGGGGAGGTTGACCTTTTCATGGAATGAGCCCAATGGTGTATTGAAAACAAACTGACCATAAACTTTGCCAAGACGGAATCCTTTTGGTATCCTTTTTGGAACACACCAGAGGCTATGACCAACAATGAGGAACAACGAACAACAACGAGCAACAATGACCAACAATGAGCAACAACGAGCAATAACAACAACGAGCAATAACGACAACGAGCAATAACGACAACGAGCAATAACGGCAAGGTGTAGTAATAAAGTACCACAACGAGCAACAATGAGCAACAACGAGCAACAAGGGAGCAATGAGGAACAACGAACAACAACGAGCAACAATGACCAACAATGAGCAACAACGAGCAATAACAACAACGAGCAATAACGACAACGAGCAATAACGACAACGAGCAATAACGGCAAGGTGTAGTAATAAAGTACCACAACGAGCAACAATGACCAACAATGAGCAACAATGAGGAACAACGAACAACAATGACCAACAATGAGCAACAATGAGTAACAACGAACAACAACGAGCAATAATAAAGAACAACAACGAGCAACAATGAGCAACAGTGAGCAACAATGATCAACAATAAGGAACAACGAACAACAACGAGCAACGATGACTAACAATGAGCAACAACGAGCAATAACGACAACGTGTAATAATAAAGAACAACAACGAGCAACAATGAGCAACAGAGAGCAACGATGATCAACAATGAGGAACAACGAAAAACAACGTGCAACAATGACCAACAATGAACAACAATGAGCAACAACGAGCAATAACGGATAGTGTTCGCGGTATTTCAACTTTTCATAATGCGAGTTGAATATTTTTCGGATTTATTTATAATGAATATTCCAATATCAGTACTGGGTGCGGGAACATGGAATTTGGGTATATTCAATGGACTGGGGGCGATTTACGGGCGACTATTGGGGCGACTTACGGGGCACGGGACTCATATCGGATATTTAAGTGCCAAGGGTGGGAGGCAAAATCAAGCAGTACTCAGGAATTTATATGTTCGTGTATTATTGTGAATATTTGGTATATTGGTGTGGGGAAGCCCAAATTATTCTCAATCAGGATTCATTCAGAGTTTAGTTACATTAAAGATTATTTCCAACCAATGCAACTTTTTCTCGACTGCAATCTTGCATCTCAGATAGGACTCCTTCTCCACTCCCAATATCCGGTGACTGGTCGGAATCCTGTGGTCTGAAAATTCCGCCTCCAGCATCGGCGTTTTCCCCATGGTGTCGGGAATAACGGCAACAAAATTGAGAATAATTTGGGGCCAACTTCAACTGGTGGAAGTTGGGAATTCTACAGTATTCTTCAAACTCTCTCCGTGCTTACCCAGCACCCACTACGAGGAAACTCTGGTATTTGATTTAAGACAAAGCCGTGGTTTAATCAACTTACAAACTCAATCTAAAACTCGTAGTCGGCAGATCATTAATAGCGAGTCGTTAACAGGGAATGGAAGTATCGATCACATCTATTGATATAATCCAAGTAGAGCCAGGAATCTGGCACATTGAAGTCGAAGTACAGGGTACGAACGTGGGACGATTCAGGATTACCGTTCGGGTAGTTCAGGCTGAATACGAAACCTACGACAAACTATTCTACGATATCGCATATCTAGCAATAAACGAGGCTTTAGAATGATAATGGATAATGTCTCCGACACCAATGAAATGGAGCCCCCCACAGACTCGGAAGCCAACGAGGTCCCAAACGTAAAGAACATGGCCCGTTGACTGGGAGCTCTCAAAGGCGGACTGACTCGAGCATATCACCGCATCGAGAAACAACTAAAGGGAGTTGAGACCCCCCTCAGCGACATACAGACTCAACTACAAAAAATCCGAAGTATCCTACAACGATATGAACGGATGATACAGGCATATCAGGAACTCATCCCCGCAACCAATCTGGAAAACTACCCCAGAGTGGAGGAACACGTTACACATCTGGAAGAGTTCCGTAAGCAACATCGGAGGACCCTCAGCCTTGTGAGAGGTTACGAAGAGCAGTACTACAAAAGAACTGAAAGGGCGGACGCGGAATCAGTGCAGACCTCCGGCACCAGGACTGTGGTTCAGCAAAAGAGAACGGGGTCCTCGAGGCACCAGCACTCCAGCACCAGGAGCGAGATATCCGGTTCAGCCACAGCTCCCAAGGGGGTCAGCCACTCCGAGATCAGCTACGAGAACAGAGGGCATTGGCCCTTAAAGCCCGAATGGAGGACGAATACGTCCAATTACAGATCGAACAGGACGTACTAGCTGAGGAAAGACATAAACAGGAGGCCGAAATACAGGCCGAGATACGGAAACAAGAGGCCGAACGACAAAAACAAGAGGCCGAAATGCGTAAACTAGAGGCCGAACAACAGGCGGAACAACGTAAACAAGAGGCCGAAATGCATAAAGTAGAGGCCGAACAACAGGCCGAGGTATGGAAACAAGAGGCCGAAAAGCATAAACGAAATGCCGAGGCCCAAGCGATTCTTATTCACAAAAAGAATGCGGATATTGCTAAACTCGCAGACTAAGAAGCCGCACTCATAGAACGGGACCTCCAACTGTACGAGGACTGGGAAAGGGGTATAGAACAGGACTATGAACCAATTCCGGGCCCGGAATTAGAAAAGTCATTTATGCCACTGGCTGCAAAACCTCCGAAACCCGAGTTCCCACCAGTTATCCGGTCCACACTATCGGCGCAAGCACCGGCATTCCATCCCCCACCGGTTACGCTTAAGAATGAGGAACCCTATCTCCCTTCCAACCTTACAGCACCGAGTGTTCCCCAGTACAAGCCTGAAAAGAACTCGGAATGGGACGCCACCCCTCGATCCAATAATCCATTCACGTCCACCCCGAAAATCCGTAACCGCATCATTATTAAAACTCCACCTCTTATCGATCCATCATGTATGGGAGAAAGCGTTAGTAACTATAACCCTCCTAGTCATCCTAGTTCGGATGACGTCGGCATCATCCGAGCATTAGAGAACCGCCTAGCTATGCCCAAGATGGAGATCCGTACCTTCGAGGTAGACCCCGTTGATTATCTTGGATTTAAAAAATGGTTCTTTCTCAGATTGGATCAACGTATATAACCGAAGCGCAAAAACTGGTATATTTATCTCAATACCTGGGTGACAAACCACGTCGAATCTTGTAGCGCAAAAATGCCCTGCTTAGCTCTGCGACAAATTATATATTGGATAATTCACTATATGTTTTAAATCGTGGCAGACTAACGTTTCCAAACAAGTTCTTTAAACTGGCATTGTATGTTTACGCTTTTTTAATGGAAGTTATTCAATTACCATGTAGATCGGGAGGTTTGATATTAATAGACTCAATTCAGCTGACAACTCACTGCCAAAGGGATTTTCACACAAAGCTAAAATGGTGTAATTGAACACACTACTAAATCGCATAACCAGTTTTCGATCTCCCGATAAACAGAAGATTAGGAAGATTACAAAGCTAACCTCGTAAACATTAATTTCGCTTTAATTTAATTATTAATTTAATAACATTTAAGAATTAAATCCGAATCTTTTTTGAAAGATTTTACATTAAACATTTTTTTCAATTTTACATTAAACATTCAAATAAACGAGAAATACAGAGGAACTATAAAATTAACAATAAAAAAATGGGAGTACATAAAGAAATTTATTTATTTACGCTTCTAATGTTGTAAAAACGGATTCAGCACCCTCGAAAACGTTAGAAAACCAGTTTTGTTTACCTTTGCTATCGTATTTCACTTAAAAACACTTCAACCCTCTCTAGTTAAAAAGCTGAATTCTGGCTGCATGACCTCTATTCGGCCTTGGTACCGGTACATGTACATATGTGCAATCTTTAGTTTGATAGTTTAAGAAGTGCTGATAGGAAGTAGTGTTTAGTGGTTTCAGTAGTTACACCCCTCCCAGCGGCAAATTTCACAAAAAAGGAACCCAAAAGGGGAAAGGTAACCACAAAAGTTAAAATAAAGGGGAAAAAGGAACCACACAAGTTAAAATGAGATAAAGAGTTGCTTCCCTCATTACCAAGGATGTTTTACGTTACGATATTACATTACGGAATAATTTCCAAATTACGTTACGTTACTGAATTCCGAAACATAATTGTGTATTACCGAAAATACCGTAACGTAATAATCGGTTCAGATTGCCATAGGACCACAAAGAGATATTTAAAGTTTCATCCTATTTTTGTCTGAAAATCGGAAAATTATACAGTAGTTTCAATGTTTTGAAATTGCAAATTAACTTAACATAAAAATAACTTCAAATTTCCCGCTTTATTGATCACTATTCTGTATTCCTGTGTAGAACCAAGGCCCACAGTACCGGTACTGACGATATTCCAGTCAGCTTTGGTAGAACGGGAACGGGAACGGGTAGCTATCATACAAAAACATATCTACTACTGTTCTAGAATATTCACCCAATACTAAAAAACATTAAAAAAATATTATATTCTGGAATTTCTGTGATATAAAATCCCGGGGGCTACTGTCCGGGGGGGGGGGGGGGGGGGGGGCTACTCTCCTAATACTCGGCAGCTCCAAACCTAAACCCAGTAAGTACGGTACATTTTTTGACTTTTCGAGATAATCGCGTTTAAAATTTTTGGACTTTAAACAGCTGGCACTTGGTTGAAATTTAATTTGATGAGTTATAATTTTGTGTACCTTTACAAATTGTACATATATTAGTGCAAAGTCAAAAACTTTTTTTAAATTTATTCCTTACTTTTCTTATGAATCGACTTACACGGATTTGGTATGGTAGAAAAGAGAACAATCAATACCCAGTAACGTCATGATTTCCATTTCAAAACACAGTAACTAATTTTCCCACACCAAAACCCAGTAAACTAACATTTAACTTTTCCAATCAGTTACTTTTCCCATGCCAAAACCAAGTAACTGACAATTCCCTTCGCCAAAAACCCAGTTAAAACTCTTTCCTTCGCCAACGGTTAGCGAAAACAAAGAGGCAACATTCTAGAATATAATATTCTGGAACATTTAATTATTTGTCTACGTCTGTTGCGTTGCCGGAGTTACTGGGTTTTGGTTTGGCATAATATCTGCATTCGGGAAATCCCACGTCAAAACCCAGTATCTCAAACTGCTGTATACCCAGTAACTCTGTTTACTGGGTTTTGTCGTGGTAAATCTGACATTATCAATATACATACTGGATTTTGACTTGGACAATTTGTCTTTCGGAAACGATACTCGATTTTGTTCAGAAAATACCATGTGAAAACCCAGTAAAGAAAATGTTTCGAAGGAGGATCTCACGAAGCGTACTATGATGCGTGGAAAACTCTAGATAAGAGATATGGTAACATCGGAACTATAATCAATAAGACGCTTGAAAAACGGATACAGGACGCTGGATCTCTAGGGGACCCACCGAATATCCAAGAGTTTTCGGACTCAATGAAAGACGCCTACTACACTTTAAACCCATTGAACAAGGAGGAGCAAGTAAACAACATCCTAAACCTCCGTCAGATTGCCCGGAAATTCCCCGGATGGTTGCAAAGCAAATGGGTGTATAAATGTGTCGATCTCAGATGCAGACACCCGGATTGGGATCCTAATTTCCTCGAAATGTCGGCATTCCTAGATGATATCTCCGAAGCCATGAACGACTCGATGTTCTCCAAGCAAAGTCTCTCCAAGTTAGACGGAATAGAGAACAACTCTAGGAGCAGGGCACCCACTCCGAAACCGAGATTCCGCCCCCCTCCGGGGAGTACGATGGCCATCACCATGGCCGAGGATTCCGACGATGAGGACTATGACGAACCAACATCGGCTGAGGAATGGGCATGCTATCTAGCAAATTGGGCACCCGAGAGGGAAGGCACAACAACCTCCCTTCTATGTCTCTTCTGTGGGGAGAAACTCAAGGTGGAATTCTGCAGAAAATTCTAGTTCGCCGAACTCGTTCCACGCTTCGAGGCAATAATGAAACACCGAGGATGCTTCCGGTGTCTTGGAACAGGTCACTACGTACGGGATTGCGACCAAAGGTCATGCTGTGCGGTTTGTAACGACCTACGACATCATACACTCCTCCACATTCCCGCAAATTTCGATTTCACCACCCTACCGTTCCATATCGAATCCAAACAGAGAGGAGAAACGAATCACGTCTCCAAAGGTACCTGGACGATTCAGCGGAGGGAAACCAATCCGTTCAAGACCACCGCTGACGTATCACATGTGACCGGCATATCAGCTACAGTCAATTTAATAAACCGCCGTTATATGGTCTTTACCAAAGTGATCCTGGTAAGAATCCAAGGGGTCGGAAAATCCTTAACAACACTCGCGTTCCTGGACAGGACAATGGGTCGGACGGAACGATCACAGACAGGGATTTTCTCGAACAACTAGGCCTAGACTATGAACCCTGCAGGCGGCCCATACAGACTATAACCGACCATAAAGAAGTGGAGTCCGGGGAGGTACAACTCAGGATGGAAGGAGTTATGAAAGGCTACGAAGCGGTCAAACTAACGATTAAAAATGCTCTGGTGCATACCGATCTCAGAGTGCGATTCCGACAATCATCCGAATACGCACCCCTCATACAGTTAGATCGGGAAGATGTGGATCTACGATGCCCACCGTTGGACTTGAACAGAATCACGCTATTAATCGGGCTCGATACACCGGAATTACATATACCGACCGGAGACATAGCCCGATCTGTAAAACCGGATGATGGTTTCTATGCGGAGCGCACCATCATGGGATGGACACTCTGTGGCATCAAAGAAGAGACTACCGACACATATAGATATCTTCCAAAATGCCAGATCAAAGAGAACGCAATATCTGTGGGTTACTGTTCAGCAACCGACCTGGACGAGGATTTATTCTTGGAAACTGAAAAAACCCAACGGGAAATGACAAAATATTTCAACTTAGAGACTCTAGAATTCGCTGAGAAGGACGAGAATCCGTCCGAAGAAGATCAATATTGTATGGATGTTCTCGACCAGGCAACATTCAAAGACGGACATTGGTGCTCGCCCATGCTTTGGAAAGACCCAGATAGACCGATGGCGAATAACGCCAGCATGGCCCTAAGGAGGCTCAAAGGTATCTTACGCCGGTTAAACGAGCTACCTGAGATAAAAGAGAAATATAATAATGTGGTTAAAGGTTATTTAGAAGATGGATTGGCGGAAATGGTGCCCCTGAATGAACTGCAGGGGACTAGACGGACATATTATCTCCCGACCCACTACGTGATGGAAGCCCGGAAGGGCGGTAAAATCCGGGTAGTGAATGACGCTGTGGCTATGTATCATGGCGAATCCTTAAACAGCCAACTTTACACCGGACCCAACATCTACAGTACACTGATCGGCGTATTGATCAGGTTCCGAGAAAACAAAATAGCCTTCACATGCGGCATCAAAGCGATGTTCCACCAGGTCCGAATGCTACCAAGAGACTCAGATTGCCTACGTATATTGTGGACAGATTAAACATTGACTCCACAAGAGATAAACCAACTCACCTTGAAGGATGTGGACGTAATGCGCATGATTGTCAGAATCTTCGGCGCTAAGGACTCGGCGGTTGCATGTAGCGACATGTTGAAGAAAACAGCGACTATGTGTGAAAATGAGTTCCCTCCGACAGTCATAGAGACCATCCGACGATGTTTCTACGTAGATGACGGATGCGCTGGTGCTGAGAACGTCGACGAGGCATATCAGCTGGCTATGGGAATGGTGGAATGTTTAAAGAGAGGAGGTTTCCCTCTTGTGAAGATTAGATCCCACGATAAGGAACTTATGGAAAGGTTCCCGGAAGAAATTAGGCTAGACGACAACAAAATGTATGCCGAGGGTGTAGATCACCGCATACTCGGTATCGAATGGGACAAAGAACTGGATCAGTTCATCTTCAAACATAACCCCCTGCCCAAACCAATGACAAAAAGGGGATGTTTATCTGTAAAGAGCGCCATATTTGATCCATTAAACTTCATATCCCCAGTAACATTGGCCGGAATGAATTTGATCAAAGAAATGTGGATAGAAGGACTGGGATGGGACGAAGAACTCCCCCCACACCTCAGTGCCAAATGGAAGAAGTGGGCGGAACAACTCGAACAGCTACACCTCATGCGGATCCCTCGACCATTCTTCCTCGACAAACTACCCACCGATATATTCCAGCTCCATACTTTCTCGGATGCATCAAATACCGGAATCGGCGTAGTTACCTTCCTAAGAAGATTAAGTCAGGATGGAAACGGTGATACGAGCTTCTTATTCTCCAAAGCCAAGACGGTATCTGGGGAATTTGTGGCAACAATCCCGAGACACGAGCTGCAGGCCGCAGTCTGGGCAGTGAGGCAGAACCGCATGATCATGCGGGAACCTAAGAATCCCCATTGAATCGCAGCATTTCTGGGTTGATTCGAGTATTGTGCTTTACTACCTCCACTCACCATCATGGCGACACACCACGTTCGTAGCGAACCGAGCCACGGAAATAAAACAATGTACCAACCGAGAACAATGGCACCACGTGAACGGAAAAGAAAACCCAGCGGACTTATTGACCAGAGGCGCCACCCCACGACAGCTTGGTAAGAGTAAACTTTGGCTCACAGGCCCGGGGTTCTTAAAGCAACCACAACTAACCTGGAGCACCCGATTCGATCCTGAGCTAGATAGCGGGAAATATTCGGAAGACGACAAGGAGATTCGCAAAGTCCATGGAAGCGCCACCGTGGAAATCTATAGTTGTCTGACCGAGCCTGCAAAGGACTCGGGCAGGCATTATAATGTTGCGACCACTGCGCAATCAGCCGCGTCCTTACAACTATTGATAGAGTGAACCTCCTCGATGAGACGTCTTATCCACCACGTCGTGACTCTTTGTAACTTCTTGCGGTGGAAGGATAATAAACCGATAGTTCGACAAAGTATACAAGAACTCATTATTGCGGAGAAATGTATTGTGAGATACGTACAGAAAGAAAGATTCCCCGATGAATGGGAACAGCTCAGCGTGGGCAGGACTTTGAAACCTGACAGCCCAGTCTACCGGTTGAGACCCATGATGGGGGAAGATGGACTGATCCGACTAAATACCCGGATGGCGAACGCCCCGGTTGAATATGAAGTCAAATACCTCAACACTAGCCTCACCTCAATACATCAACACTAGCTAAGCTATTAATCCAGCAGTGTCACGAAGAAAACCATCACGCGGGCCAGAACTGGATTATGGCCAACATCCGGCAAAGATATTGGATCACCTACATCCAGCCACTGATCTGGAAAGTCTTAAAACGATGTTTCCCTTGCAGACGATACCTAGCGCCACCGCTCACCCAAAGAATGGCCGACCTACCGGCTACACGGCTGCAATCCGATTCACCGCCGTTCTATGTAACCGGAGTAGACTGTTTCGGACCATTTACAGTCATCGAGCGACGATCCAACATCAAATGCTGGGGAGCCACCTTCACATGCCTTAGGTCAAGGGTGATTTACCTAGACCTCATAGTACACCTCACGCAGCACGCCTTTATCAACGCTCTGCGTCGGATCGTGGTGAACAATGGCATATGTACTCCGATAATGGAACAAACTTCGTGGGAGGAGAAAGGGAACTCAGAGAGGCTATCGAAGGATGGTTCACCGACGAAACCGCATCCCAAGTCTGGAAGGAACACCATATACAATGGCACTTCCAAACGCCCTTGGCACCCCATACGAGCGGGGTATGGGAGAAACTCATCGACTTGGTGAAACGATCCATGTGCGTCGCATTAGGAGATACCCGGGTAACCCATGACACCCTTCGCACTACAATTCTGCGAGATCACGGCCACCCTAAATAACCGGCAAATCGTACCCATCCACGATGACCCTACAGACCTAGAGCCTCTTACACCCAAACATCTACTCGGAAGACCCAAGACCAACATTCTTCCAGAGGCAATGTTCCCAGATCCCAATGATATTGCGAGACACACCAACTGGAAAAAGGCCCAAGCGCTGGCAGCGCATTGGTGGAGAATCTGGGCCCAAGAGTACCTCATAACCCTCCGGACCAGGAGGAAGGAAATGGAATAACACCTACCGGAACGTCGCAGTTGGCGACATGGTGCTTGTTAAGGAAGACCTTAAAGACCGCGTCCACTGGCCTGTGGCGCGAGTCATGGAAATAACCCCAAGCAAGGACGGACTTGCGAGGACAGTGACGATACGGACGGCGAAAGGCCACTACCAACGCCCTATCCAGAGGCTTTGCCTTCTTGAAGGCAATGACAGTGGTGACTCCAAGAGAGGTGATAAGTTCCCTACTCCGGATCCTGCTGCGGACATTGGTGACAATGCTAAACCCTTTTAAACCCTTCTCATCCTGTTGACAAACTCTTTTAAACGTGATTTACTGACAATGAATAATGGACCCCCTTAAACCAACTGTAACCACGCAATGGTATTTGGTGCTGGCACCAAAATTTGGCACCCACCGAAAAAACAAGTTTGAAATTTCTAAATCTTATATGAATTCCATCAAATTTCTAACACCAAAAAACCGGTGTAAATCAAAAATAGAGATGTTACAATTCATATTTAATGAAATGTAATTTTCAAAAAACGTCTCAAAAAAAGTGCCAAAAGTAGGGTTAAAAAATGGTGCCATAACTCGAAAAGTACCCAATATTTTTGAATACGGTTTTCACTATTAGGAAGACAATAGATTTGTAGGAAAAGTCATCAAATTTCAGATTCCCAACTGCTTTTTTTCAGAATTATAATAAAAAAACCACGGGGGGGTCATATTGACCCCCCCCCCCCCGGGTTTAATAGGGATAAGATTAAGTGACAACAAATTATAGCTATGGATACCAGCGCAAGCAACCCTCAGCGCCAAGCCTTTTAGCTGCAAGCTGGCTCCCAAACTACAAGCAAATAAACAATGGGTCAACAACAAACAACCCCTCCACCCTGGTAGCCAATGAGAGAACCTAGCGCTTTCGAGTATTTTTTAGTAATTACAGGTACAGTAGGTAGGTATATTAATGTCATGTAGTTATAGAATTGGACCAAATGGAATGGTGGGGAGTCAGGCCAGGTCAATGGGCAGGAGTATGTGAATCCAATAATATTGATTCCAAAAATATTATTATTAATTAATTGTGAACAAGACGAGTGAACAATACATGTCTGGGGGGGGGGGGGGGGGGGCATTGGGACTTCTCTGGGGGGGCAGTGCCCCCAAAGCCCCCCGCACGATACGGGCCTGCTTGGAGTACCAAGGTTATTACAGTACACGTGCATTAACAACACTGGCCGGTAAAAGATTCCAAATGTTTACAACGCTGTCTGCGAAGTTGTTGCATTTCCTTTGAGTCCTACAGTTTGATCTGACAGCACCAAGGAAGAACCTCGTGTTGAGTATTGGTGGAGTTTGGAACGAAACTGGAAGAAATTACTTCGCTCAATATACAGTAGGCAAATATGGGATTGGTAGTGGCTAAATGTAATTGCTCTTATAATTTTGTTAATTTTCACTCGAATTGGATGAATATGTTTATCGTAGGTATTGCCCCATAGTATTATTCCGTATAATATGTAGGGTATGTAGTGTAGTATATCTACTGTCGGCTGTCTACTGTCGGTGGTCTGCTGTCGGCGTAACGTTTACACCCCAAAGTTTGATTTAATTTCATCAATATATGACGGAGTTATTGGCGATCAAATATTAGACAGTGACAGACAACTCGTCACTTCGCTTACTTTGTGCCTCGTCCCACTTGGTTGGAATACTTAGTCGCACTTTTTTTTATCACTAATTGTCCCGAAATTACTTTTAGATTAGGTGTAAGAGATCATTTCGACTATAAAATTGTGAAAGTTGAAAAAGTGAGGGAGACTTGACTTTAGGGGAAACTTGATTTTTTTAAATAACTCAAAAACTATTGTAAATTATTTAACAATACCACACAAAAATGTGTAAAATACAAGTTGGCTACACCCGCGCAACAATGTTTTATTACCTTTTGGTTATTTTTTGTTTTATTGTCAATAAACGTTTTCTGGGTTCAAAAGTAAATTTTTGCCCTTTACAACGAATGAAAAATCGCATCCTTATTTTAATGTATGTTAATTGTAATTCACAACATGTGTTGACTAATTATTGCACTATCCTGCCATATATTGTTTTCCAGTTTTGGTTCAACCGTTTTGAAAGTATATTAATTAATATAAAAAAACCCAAGTAGGTGTGATTTTTTGAATTTTTTTTGCTCTACTAGAAAATAGACATGTTGAACATGTAATTATTACACTTCTTCTGCATTTTTGAACGAATTTATAAGTATGCGAGGTGGGGTTCAAGTCTACCACCCTAGTTGTCAAGCCTTGACGCTGACGCTGTTTCGAAAATACGAATAATTGGTTTAATTAAAAAAGTTTAAGAGTTGAAAATCTCAAACTCTCACATAATGATACAGTAGCAATCATAAATGTAATGTGAAAAAGTTAAAACGGCATTGAAAAATTTATTTATCTGTTCTTTAGAGCGATTATAACTTTTGGGGATCAAGTCTCCTACACTCACCCTACAGGTCCCGTAGTTTACTTTATCAATGTCCCATACTTTACCACACAGACCATGCTGTACAAAATTAGCAATTCGTCTGATATTTAAATTTTTATTTAAGCTTAAGGGGGGGGGGGGGGGGGGGGGAGCACATCCAAATTGAACTTCACATTTTTGTGTCTCTAGACCATAAAATTGGGTGAAATTTATTGTTTGTGCTACTAAACATCGTCTGGACTGTGTGTGAATAACCAAACCAAATTTTTTTAAACTGGCCCCAAAATGTATTTTTGTGCTATTCAAAGTGCCCTTTGCGTCAAGGGCTATTTCTCCACCAATACTTGTTGAAATTTTGAATATCGCGTCAGTAGAACCCTGCTTCCAATTCTTCTGAACAAATTTTGCCTCAAATGCTCTGGAGCCTTTTTAGAACAAAAAGGCCACAAAAAAGGCCTTTTTGGTATAAAAAGGCTCCAGGGCATTTTTAACCAAATTTGTTCGGAAGAAGTATGAAGAAGAGTAATCTTAACAAGTGTACCAAATTTCAAGTCATTTCAGTTAAAATTGGCGGAGAAATAGCCCTTTTCATGAAAAAACATCATTCTGATGAAATGTTTCTTGCTTGCTAAACAGATAACTAGTAAAATAACTTTCTACCAATTTTGTTAATATCTGTACCGTGAGAGCCATTTTTATGAAAAGGGCCCCGTACAATTGTAAAATATATTGCTGCTCGAAGGCTTTACAAAAATGAGACTAGCTCTTACGTTTTGTGTAATAACTTGAGTTTGAGAAAAGATATGAGAAAACTGCTTGCAGATTTGAAATCTCCATTAAATTCGGCACATGATAGAATAAAAAAACTTTTTTTGTCAATTTCCAAAATAGGGGGGTGTTACCTACCCCCCCCCCCCCCCCCCCCCCCCGCCCCTAATAAAACATCTTTATCATAAACATCAACTCAACACCGTACCTGCGCACAATTCGCTAAACTTTAGAATTGATCATAATTTAAATAAAACTATTTAATACGACTCCGTAATTACCTTATTAATTAGACGAGACTTTAATTGCGAGACCATTTATAGACAAAAAATTGAGAAAAACAATTAAACGATGAAAAATTTAGCGTGGGAATAAGTGGGAATCGTTTGAAGGGGGTGAGGGGGTATCTGACTCGATAATCCTACTAATTTATAACTTTCACTTTGGTTCATTGATTGATTTGGTTTATGTTGCATTACAATCAGCATCCCTGAACGCATAATAACCTGATAATCAATGTATTTGAACCACTTTCCATTTGTTTTATTTTATATTTTTTTCATTCTAAAAGAAACATCTTTCCAATAATGATCCGAAACAAATATAGTTCAGTACAAATACAACAATTGTATTTTGTTACCGGTAACTAGAGAATTAACATGGGTGTTTAGGTAGCCTTGCTGACGGAATTCTTTGACAATAACCGCACTTAAGTTTGATATCTTTCTTTATGTATAGAGTCGACATGTCGTTTTAGTTTGGCTTTTGTAGCAAATGATTTTCCACAATCAGAACAGTTGTACTTGATATCTTTATGAAAGTAGTTCACATGGGTGTTTAGATTCATTTGATGACATAATTCTTTATTACAATAACCGCACTTATATTTGATATCTTTATGCATTGAGTCGACATGTCGTTTTAGTTTGGCTTTTGTAGCAAATGATTTTCCACAATCAGAACAGTTGTACTTGATATCTTTATGAAAGTAGTTCACATGGGTGTATAGATTCCCTTGCTGACTGAATTCTTTATGACAATAACCGCACTTATATTTGATATCTTTATGTCGTATAGAGTGTATAGAGTCGACATGTCGTTTTAGTTCGGCTTTTGTAGCAAATGATTTTCCACAATCGAAGCAGTTGTACTTGATGATACCTTTGTGGACAAAGTTAACGTGGGTGTTTAGACTCCTTTGTAGGCTGAATTCTTTATTACAATAACCGCACTTATATTTGATACCTTTATGTATAGAGTCGACATGTCGTTTTAGTACGTATTTTCTAGCAAATGATTTTCCACAATCAAAACAGTTGTACTTGATATCTTTATGAAAGTAGTTCACATGGGTGTATAGATTCCCTTGCTGACTGAATTCTTTATGACAATAACCGCACTTATATTTGATACCTTTATGTATAGAGTCGACATGTCGTTTTAGTTCGACTTTTGTACTCAATGATTTTCCACAATCGAGACAGTTGTACTTGATATCTTTATGAAAGTAGTTCACATGGGTGTTCAGATTAATTTGCACGCAGAATTCTTTATTACAATAACTGCAATTATATTTTATACCTTTATGGATAGAGTTAACATGCTTCTTTACACCAAGCTTACATTTAAACTGTTTCTCACAATACTCGCATTTATACTTATTCTTGACGTCTTTATGAACGGATTCTATATGTCTCTCTAAATCTCCTTTGTTATTAAATAATTCATTGCAACGCAAACAGGAACTGGTATCTGAAGAAGATACCAATTCCCCAACCGTTTCATTAGAACTACCTGACTCTGTTGTTGCACAACTGATTGTCGCTTCTGTACCTTCAGTTTCAATAGGCCTACCATAAGAACACTCTGGGCTGTCGTTTTCCCGTTTTTCAACAATAAAAGAATCTCCAGATGGTTCATAAGAAATATCTTCGTCATCTAGTAAAGGGACAACATCTACTCTACCGAACAAATTGTTGTGCTCTTCGATGGGAGATGATCCGTGAACGCAGTTCTCTTGTTTAACATCAAGAGAATAGGGGGTAGAGTCTGCTGGTTCTCTTTTTATAATCATACAGTCTGTTGGTTCTCTCTTTATAATTATAAAGTCTGTTGGTTCTTTCTTTATAATTATAAAGTCTGTTGGTTCTTTGTTTAGGATTATATAGTCGGTTGGTTCGCTCTTTATAATTATACCGGCACCAGAAGATTTCTCTTTCAATAAATTAGTATGTTGATCCATTATGAAATCTTAATTAAGTATTAATCGATAAATTAAATACAGGTGGCAGTAGTTTAATGTATATCACGCTCTTCTCTATTATAAATTTCAAGCGACTCAATTATAATAAACGATGAGGTCGCTGTAACAGAAAGGAGAGGAGCAAATTATAGTTACAGTAACAAAAGAACAAGGCACATACGGATAAGATAATTGACAATTGGCATGCTTTTAAATTACAAGAATGCTGTGCCGGCTTGTCGACAAAATTGCGCCACCACAACTCCATATCACCCATGACATTTGTTAGATCATCCGCATCTTCAAGGCCAGTGTCCTTTAAGATGCGTATCAAGAAAGTCATGGGCTGTCCAGAGTGTCCACCATGCTTATTCACTCCATGAGGCTGCCAAAGCACGAGATTATGATGCACTGGCTGGTCCTCATTGCGAAAGCAATGCCCTGCAAAGTTCTAGTGTCAAGCTTGGGGGAACCAATGAGACACCTCCAATGTTATATAGTGTCTGGTTGGAGATGTCTGCATTGTACTTGACACAATGAACCCGGCGTAGAATTCTTGTGAATGTGCAATCCATATATTTGATGTCCTCAGCAGTTAGAGCCCAGCCCATAGAGGAGTACTGGAACTACTGCTGCTCTAAATAATCGGATAAATTTTAAATAATCAAGGTACGAGAGACATACATTTTAATCTACATACAATTTTTAAATTCAATTTGTGATTTTAATTAATTGGTGCTATAAATTAAATATTTTCAGAGATTTTAATGTGATTTTAAGCGTGATTTTACCTTTTAACTTAGCCTGCATACATTCATAAATTAAATTCGTGATTTTAATTAATTTGTGATACCGAGCCTTTAACTTACGTACAGTAGGCCCTACTTAGACTTTATACTTTTTAAAATTTAATTTGTGATTTTAACTAATTAGATTTTGTGCCTTGCAGCCTTGTGTTAAATCCGTGTTAAATACTTTCAGTTTGTCATGCATATCTTAACCAGCTGTTGTTTCGTTCCTATACTATATTAGTCCTCAATAAATAATCTCAATATCAACCAGCAGATCACAGAAAGTTCCACTCCTAAGTCCTAACCTGACTGCCTGAAGACGACTAATTAACATATGGCAGTATGGTGTAGTGATGTCGGCCACAAGCCTGTATCGAGTTATATTGGTGTTGTAAGGGTCTAAGCCACGATTCTAAGTAAAACAAATTCCTTTTTATCATATGGCCATTTCGTGTATTAACACACGTCTTCAGTGATATAAATATATATTAAAATTGAATAATATAAATCGATAAAATTCATAAAATCATTTTATGAATTTTATCGATTTATATTATTCAATTAAATTTAACCGCGTACGTACTTATTTTAATATGTAAATTATGTAAACATTTTAATATATATATAATTTGTCCATAGCCTCAGGACTCGAAAAATAGAGATAAACGAAAAAACGCCATAGGCGCAATGGTAAAATAACAC
This sequence comes from Nemertoderma westbladi, assembly GCA_032718475.1. NCBI lineage: Eukaryota > Metazoa > Xenacoelomorpha > Nemertodermatida > Nemertodermatidae > Nemertoderma > Nemertoderma westbladi. Next base: position 22,395 of record JAUCBJ010008853.1, on the reverse strand, counting down.
CAATAACAGCTGGTGTCGTGATGAAAAATAGCTTATGTAATGCATTTCTACACAAGGCTTAGTAATAAATTGATGAGGTTGCCAAGATTATTATACTCAGTACACCCATACTGTTTGTATAGGCCACCACTCTCTGTCAAAGCAAACATTAACTGGTTGGTTTAGTTTGAAATCTAATATCGCCTCAGCTGAATTACTCTTCCCAATGCAATCTATGGGAATATCTCACTCTGCTAATGTAAGCTGAATGGCTGTTAAGTACACAGTGAGTTGGCTACATTAATGCCAACATTATTGCAAAATGTTTTATTGTTGAATTACTCTGTCAGTCTCCCCTTCAGAACATTGTATAGGGAATTTACTTTAGGTTACTCTACTGTGCCATTCAGATGAATGGATTTGATCGATTGCCAAGTTACAGAGTTGGATCATTCTCTGACCATAAGCAAACCTATGTGAAAATCGATAATGTCACAACCGTCAGACCGTTACAAAACTATGTCACGACCGTTACGCTGGTTAATTGATTGCCACATTCTCTAATGATATTATATTGCCTTACTGTTAATTTCATTTAAAACTCTATCTATTAACATGTTAGTCTGACATAAGTCAGTAGGTAACGGCAAATAAGTACAATAAATTCGATAGAAATTTATAATGTGTAGGAGAGTCTCTAAAAAGCTTGTCCATTTCAGGCACGACCGTTACGCCAACTTTAAACCGGAATAAAATCAATAGAACGTAATGTATGCCAGAGCGGTTTCGATTTTATATAATATATAGTAATAATATAGTAATATATTTTCAATAACAACTTTCAATAATATACTTTCAATAAATTATAAATTATTTTCAATTACGTCCATTGCTGCATTGACCAAATTACAGCAAATGAAAATTTATAGAACTCTCCCCATATCAAAATATCAAATTGTTGTAAAAAAAATTTTGCCCCCAGTCACGGCCCCCAGTTAACTTGATGGCATGGCCTTGTTTACCTGTATGGAATCCATCCAAAAAGTGCGCCGGATAGCGCGCCGACCATTATGCGCGCCGATGCAATTTCGAAGCAAACCCCGCCCCAACGGAATTTTTAAGCGTGCCGCACATAGAAACAATTTTGAAGAGCGCCGCGCCAATCAGCCAATGCAATTTAAATTTTGAAGGAGTGAAACCAGTCTGCCAATGTCAGTACTGCACTGCAGCTGTACCTATATCCCTGTACAGCAGTACCATACAACCATACAGCAGAAAAAATTTCGGCCGAGCGAAGCGAGCCAAAATTTTTAAACAGCTAAATGCGATTTTTAAGGCACTTCCGTAATTGTTAAACCAATAAATCAGCGCCGGTTTTAATCAGCGCCGGCTACAGCCACTCCCTCTGCCCTCTCTGCTCTGAACTTCTGGCTGCAGCCACAGCAACCAGTGCCCTTGGTGATTGACTGCTCTGCTCTAAGTGCTAAGGGAAGTAACACTTATAATTCTTGTAATACTGCCCAATCTGCGCAATCGAATGATTAAATCGCAGGCACCGCTGTTGCCTCTGCGCTGCGCTGGACCTTGGCACCCACTACTGCACTATGTATTATGTTACTTATGTTACTTATGTACAGTGGGTACTATACATACAAAATGTAAACTATTATCAAAATTAGGCCTATTAATCAATTCATAAAAAATGCGAATAATTATGTAATTGTTAATTAATGAACTAAGAAATTGCAATTGCCGCATTGCCAGTCGTTTATAAACAAATGAAAGTAATATAAGACTATTTTAACTTCTGAGTGACCATTTATGAATTAGGACAATTAAATATGAATACACATAGATATAAATACAACAAATAACCGATTTCGTAATTTAGCCAATTTCCCTGCAAATAGGTATGACCTGCTGCCTCCAATATTGGATTGTGGTGTAGAATATCCAGTAAGCCAGGTAAATCAGAGCTGCTGTATCTCCCTTGCCCGTAGGAAAGAACACCTGGCCAATCACTACTCTTGACTGTTATTAAGCTAGTATGCAGGCAGCCTAAGATATTTCACTGACATTCCAATAATTTATAATCTTCTCAATTTGACAGATAAACTATAAGGCATTTATTGTACTGTCCCAACACCCAATGATGTGGAGTAATCCTTCCCAATAAATTGCTTTAGTTCACCAAAGCTGTATTAATCTAAGTACACCATTTAAGAAACTACAACTACCATTTCTTAATACTATAAGAACAAACGCATACTTAATAAATCCCAGAACACATAATATTAAAATACCTACTACTAGGAACAACTACGGATTTAAAAGTTTAACTGTCAGTGCTACAAAAATCTGGAACGCATCTCTTATTACTCTAAAACAAATAGGAAAACTAAAAACTTACAAGGATAGCATTAAAAATCACTATTATACAATATATGACCGTGACTCCATAACATAGCAACAAGTAACTTACACAACTTAGAATATACTGTGATAAAGTAAACAATTAATGTGTGTACGTATGTGTGGGTGGTGTGGTATGTGTGAAATAATGGTGTTTGTAATTGTAAGCGCCGCGGCGCGTTCCCTGGCGCTCAATACGGGTTCAGGAAGTCGCAATCTACGATAGACGCCGTTAGATGTTTATATAACCGTATTAACATCGCTATACAACCAGCAGGCGGGCACGTTTATTGCGTCTTTGTAGACTTCCGGAAATGTTTTGACTCAATAAACCGCGAGATACTCTGCATGAAACTATCGAATGTGGGATTGAGCCGAAAGTTTATCAGCGCGATTTGGGCCTTGATCTCGATAAACTTCGTTTGCATCTGCGTCGAGTGCACGTGTTGGAACCGATCGCTCAAACGGTTGGAGTAGTCCAAGGCGACAAACTCACCCCACTATTATTTAGTCTCTTCGTGGCAGACCTTCCCGCATACATTGTGTTCGCTACTATCTGGGTGATAATGTACGCCGACGACCTAGTAATTGTCGGAGACTCGATCGCAGACGTACAATCTACTGTAGTTTGAATAAACTCGCTGATTATTGTAAACTTAACAAACTCGAAGTCAATATCACAAAGACTAAAGCCGTTAAGTTTCGCTGTGGAGGTAGATTGGCACGCACTGATGTTCTGGAATACAACGGGCAAGTATTGGAATTCCAGAACTGTTTTCAATACTTAGGAGTAATCCTATCAACCAAAAATGGGGCTAGCGGGCATTAAGGTCACATGTATTCTAAAGGCATATCAAGTTGTGTATTAATCGCTACAAAAGTTAATCTTCGTATAGTATCCCAACAATCGGCACAACGTTTATGGCAATCAATCGTCCTTCCATCGACAACATACGGGTGCAGTATTTTCACGAGTAGCGACATTACACAACTGGACCACGTGCAACGGGTGCGAGCGTTCCACTGGAAGTTATGGTGCGGAATCAGCAAGTTTGCCTCGTCTACTGCAATCCTCCACGCCATTGACCATCCAGACGCGTCCGACATAGACGTTACTGGACTCTCCGGTTTACGCCGCCGCTATGCCGCACAGCTGATATCAAATGGATACAACCACCGCATCTGCACCCAATCCCAGTTGTTGGAGGCCAGCTGATTGCTGTGAATGCTGGATGTGTGGTTGCTCAGCGACCACCAAACAACATTACCTGGAATGCCAGGCTATCCCCCTTTGCAGATCCCGCCTACGAACAGCAATCTGGCTGATGACCACTGATCGACCCCAAATGCGCAGTTAATACGTCAAATTTTAATCATTACGGAATATCCTTTTTTACATAAGTTACGGAACTAATTAAATTTTATCTAATTATATGGTCACATTATTGTTTTAATTTAATTTTAACTAGTATCTCAGTTTGTAAAAGCTTTTGCTGAATTGTCCGGTTATTTTTCCTTATTTTTCCCGTAAAATACTCTGTAGTTGGTTTACCAGGCATAAAAAGGCCGTGTCCTTGCTGTACTGGTGTTTTAGCGGACATAAAAGCTATTTCTTCTGTATTTGTACTTTAGAGGACATAATCCGTAATTCCGTGACGTAAAAGCTCGATACTCTTGAAAACAGTGTCGCTACCATGACGACGGCTAGCAGCTGATATTGCCACGTCGACGTTTCTTTGTTTCTCTGTTCTCTCGTTGTTCAGGTTGACCAATCAGAGCGTTTGTTGTCTCTGTGTTGAAGGTATATACAGAAACTCAGTAGTTCAGTGTTATGTTTTTGCCCAGAGCCTAAGAACCGGCTTTTGGCACCTCCGTGTTTTCAGTTTTTAGTCTTACACTAGTAGGTTTAATTATAAGAGCATATATCCTTTAACTGACATACCGATCAAACTCATGGAATCACTGCTAACTGATCATACATACTGACTGCTGAAACATTGCAATCTCATAACAATCAGTGTTCAGTTGTTGTTTTATACTGCTATTTACTGTCAGTTCTTCATAATATGGTTGATGAATTATTATATTGGAATAACGAGAAATAACCCCGAAACCCAATATTCTTGATGTACCGAAGGTAAGAGAGAAAGGTTACAGATAAACGATTGTGACTTATGTTAAAGTGGTTTGAAGTGAATCTAATGTTATTTGATAGACCCTACATGAGTCAGTCTGTGTTCCTTTTATATGTGACTAAAATCAGTGAAGATCGGCAGATTAGTGTGCAGTATTGTGCAGCATTGTGTATGAGTGAGTCTGTTAAAGAAGCATTCCTAAAGAATGCGCCATATATGTGAATTATAATTAAGCCATATCGTTGTGAGTAGTTTAAGTCATAACTCTGTTTATATAGATAAAGCGCCACGTCCTAAAGGAACTGTTAATATTCCCGAAGGTGAATAATATTGTCAGAGATTATATAATACTGTCAGTCGAATAATACATTAGGCTTACATAGCAATAAAATTAAACCGTCGAACCCAATCTCCCGGGAATATCCAGCGGGTGAATGATCGCGCACAGATTGGTTTCGACTAGTGTAGTGAATCAAATACTTGTCATAGACTAAAAACCGATTTAATATCTGGAAGACATCTTAATTTGGTGGGTTAAACTGCCAAAGGTCTGAAAGCGCCAACATTAAAGGATATAGCTTCTTTATTGCGGTAAGCAATAAAGTTGAAAGTACCGGTCAACCGGTAAACCTGAACGGTCCATCTGTAGGTCAGTAGGCCTAACTGTCCTAACCGGTACTTCCGTATAAGTACAGCAGTATTATTCGATTTGATTATATATGCCGGTAGGTCTTAATAATTAATCGGGGACGCCTGGTTTTTATTGGGATTTTTACTTAGGCCTATTTCTGTCAGCTTTATTTATTTGTAGGCCAGTATTGAACAGAAGGCGTGTAAACCTGATCAGATTGTGCAGACGATTTGTAGGCTGAGCTGTTGTCTGATTGCTGTTAAGTCCAAACGAATTGCAGTGTGTGTAGATCATCTGTCCGATTAAGTACGATTAGGCAGTAGGGGCAGCGAACGCTGTAAGGTAAACCCCCAACTAAAGAATAAGTCGCACTACTGGGTTAGAGCGCATACTCCCTAATCATTTCGGAGTCTGCATGTCCTGTAGTTTATTTAGGCTTGAGAGTGGTCTGCCATCGTTTAGTCTGTACTTTGTTTGTGTAAGTCTGTACGGGTGGCGTATAATTTTATTTAGATAATTTGTAGGCTGGATAGTTGTCTGGCTGTTATTAGGTCTGAACGGATTGCCGCGTGTGTAGATCATCTGTCCGATTAAGTACGGTTAGGCAGTAGGGGCAGCGAACGCTGTAAGGTAAACCCCCAACTAAAGAATAAGTCGCACTACTGGGTTAGAGCGCATACTCCCTAATCATTTCGGAGTCTGCATATACCGTAGTTTGTTTAGGCTTGATAGTAGTCTGTCAGTGTTCGGTCTGTATTTTGTTTGAGTAGTTTGTACGCGTAGCGTAATATTTATTATTCAGAGTTTATGCGATTATCCGCAACATTCATTCCCCAAGTTTGCTCCTACAGTAATTGTGTTTGTTATACATACCGCTATAGTTAAATTAACCCCGGTACTACACGGGCTGCTCGGCGTAGGTAAAGACTGGTGATTTTGTGCATCGGTCACTCCAGCAGATGCCGTGGTTCTTTTAGCTGTTCAAGTATATTTAACTACTGATTATCTGTTGTACAAGTACTCGTACCTAATTTAGGGTTTAGTGTACAGTGCTTTCCGAAAATAATTAGTGTAGGCATTATATTTGTGTTGTAAAGTGGTTGATAGGCACATTCGATTAGCTCTATTAACTTCTAGGTAGGAACACTCCGTGATACATAACGTAGAACCTATAGCGATACGGCTATAGGTCGTCAGGCGGTGGCATTTTCCTATCTAGACAACGCAGTGTATTTACTACTACTTATTATTTCAAATACCGTAGTACCCTGTCCGTTGTAATAACCGGTTATCTAACCCTTTGTTAGGCTGGTTTGTAGACTTCTTGTAAAATTACCCTAAAAATTCGTATTTTGTGTTTTTTGTAAAATTTTTGTGTTTATTTAGAGATTGTAATCTCAACCCGAATCGTACGTAATTTGTAGTATTAAGTAACTTAGGTAAATTAGAATTATTTGTTTTAGTGTCCTATAAGTAACACTTCACTGAAAGCGCACCGCTTTGTGTAGTGATTACTCCCCAGAAATAATAACATTTATTTCAACATTGACAAAACCCATTAAAACGGGTATATATATATTATAAATCAACTCAAACGATTTATAAATAGTAGGCCTGCCATACAACAATTAGGTCTCAATATCAGTTGGATTACTGCTCAAATAACGTTAATAAAGTAAGTAAAGTAACCAAGTAACCCTTGAAATTCAGAAATTCAGTTATTTTAAAATAATTGATATACCGGTATTTACGATAGGCCTATTATCTTTATTTCTATAAATCTAGGCTGAAATTACACCGGTACGTGTAATTAATTCTATTTCAGAATTATATATCCTACAAACTGTAAGCTGTATACCGGTATTCCAGATAGGCCTATTATATATTTATATATATTTGTGCTAAAATTATACCGGTATTCTGTGATAAACCTAGTCTGTAATAATACTTATATAGTTATATATACTATAAGTATACCGGTATTCTAATATATTATATATATCACGCTACATTGAGTAGCAGTATCGGTAATTAATTATTAGGCTAACAGTGATACTGAATTGCTAGACTTGCTTTAACTGTAATATAGCAGTAGGCATTCAACTGTATAAACAAACATGTCTGACGCAAAGCAGAACCTGTCAGACAGTCTACTAGATACAACCGAGAGCGAAGTGACAGCAGAGAAGCCGCATAAGAGAGATGCCATTGACATCTATCTGTCAGACTATCAACGTTTTTTAGGTGATGACGAGTTGAGGAGAAGGCTGGAGGGGCTTAGCCCTAATAGTGAAGGAACCAAGCTTGTATTGGATGCCATCGATGCGGAAATGTTAGCTGCGAACCAAGCTAAATTTGATGAACTCCTCCGCATCACTAGAGTCCAAGAAGAGCAAGTAAAGAAAAAACTTATAGAAGACAGAAAGGCAGCGGCAGTAGCAGCAGCCATGGCAGCGGCCGAAGTGGAAAGAAAGGCGGCAGCGGCAAAGGCAAGGGCGGCAGCGGCAGCGGCCGAAGCTGAAAGAAGGGTGGCCGAGGCTGAGAGAAGGGCCGCAGAGGCAGTGGCAGAAGCCGAACGGAGAGCGACTGAAGAAACCACCCAACTAGAATTGGAATACATTCAGGAGAATCAAGACTGCATAAATAAACAGTTAACAGCTAGTAATATGCAGATGATGAATCGATCTACTCCCAAACGACAGGGATATACATCATCTGAGGAAGGCGATACCACCGATACTGAAGGCAAGGGAAATAGATCTCGTCTAAGTAGACGTAAAAGAACATTCCACCGTCAGAAATTGCCTGATTTGCCTCCAGCTGTTAGAAGGCAACTAAATAACACCAACTTAGAGAGTACAGAACCAACAGACCAAATAATTACAATAGAAAGACTCCCTACTATAGTAGATGAGCCTGAAATAAGTAGGCCTGTTCTTGAAATCACCCCTTTGGTAATAGATACACCTGTGCTCCCTGAAGCTACCTATAAATTCCCTCTGCATAGCACTAAGCTACCTGTGCCCCGTAGAACTGCCCAGGAGACAGTTCAGGTCCTGGACCCCGAGCGAAATATTCCAAATTTGTCGCCCGTTGTCCCTCGTCTGCCCGCTACGACGTTGGCGGATCCCGTTTCGGCGGTTGATTGGGTAGACGAGAGACGGCGGGGGATGGATATTCTCCTCGGAGAGATGAAGGAGAATCGGATACGCTCCTCCCAACAGGTCCGAGAGTTGGAAGGGACTGTCCAACATTTAAAGGGAACAGTGAGGGAAAGTAGGCTAAAGTTGCAAGAAGTGCAGCAAAGTATCGCGCTAGAACGCGATAAATTAGTAAATTTACAAAAGGGTATACCACAACCCCCTGTAACAATGTGTCAACCCGTTAGGTCTGAAGTATCTCATGCGCAAGGTGTGGAACCTACACGCATTTATACTGCTAGCGAAGTAGAAACTCCTATAGTGAACCCTATTAAGGGTAATTATAGACCTGTGGATAATGATATTCCATATAGAACTGATCATAATCCGAGAAATTTATATACCGATAACTCGATATTAAATAGCACGATGGCCCAAGAAAGTTTTACGCGTCAAATGGCTAGAACCGAAGCCCGGCAAGCGGTAAAGGTGGGAGAGATCGTCAAGTTCAATGGAGATGAGATGAAATGGTTACCTTTTAATGAATATTACAAAGATAACATACAGAACTCTGTACTATCTAATGGAGAAAAACTGAGATACCTCATCGAGTGCTTGGAAGGATCTCCCAAGTTAATGGCGTTAAAGTTTATTGGACATCCAGACGGATTAAGACAAGTTTGGGATACACTAAACATCAGGTATGGTAATAGGACTAACATAGCTAGGTATTTATATGCGAAATTAATGGCGCCCCGAAAGTTTCTTAGCAGCGGGATTATAGAGTTTTCCGATGAGATTCAGGAGATCTGTAGACAACTAGATTGGTTAGGTAAGTCTCATGAATACCAGAATTCTATGGTTGTAGGAGCCTTAGCATCTACTCTGCCCAAGGGTGGAGTAGGTACACGCTGGGACAAGAAGGTGTTATATATGATGGAACAACAACGACGAGACCCTACCATGACTGATCTCATGTCATTCTTAGATAGAGAAGTGAAATTACAGCTCCTAAGGCAGTCCAGAGAGAAGACATTGGAAAACAAGGTAAGTGAGAAACCCGTTTCTAGGAGAAGGGTAACACCAGTATGTTATACCGACGACGGTGAAAGCCAAACTTCTCAAGGAGAGGACAGCGGGAAAGACACTGACAGATCTTATTATGTCAATAAATTGCCTAAAGATCAGGTAAGTAAATCCGAGTCTCGACCCAATGACAGAAGGGAACCGGTACAAAAAACCCTTCCTACGTCTCCTAAAAGAATTCAGGTGAGAAAGCCCGAGGAAAGAACAAGTGTGCACCACATAGCACAGGTTAAAGTAAGTAACATCAAGCCGAAATGTGTGCTGTGCGACGGGCCCCACCGTTTAAATGCGTGTGATAAATTCCTGAGGAAATCACTCGAGGATAGACGTGAAGTCATGTGGGATAAGCGGTTGTGTTATAATTGCCTCAGACGAGGACACCAACGGCGAACCTGTAACTCCGACGCAAGGTGTGCAAAGTGCGGCGCAAAACATCATATCTTGTTGCACACGGAATTCGAACGAAACAGCCCGAGTCAGGTAAGTGAGTCCGAACTACATGTCCAATTCAGTGATGTGAACGACACTGATCAATCTGAGATGGAAGGATTCTATACGGACGAGTTCTCCGACCAAAACGAATCCTGTTACCTAATAAACACCACCGCAGTGTATCGAGCACTCGTACATGAGAAAGACACAGACAGCGACCTTACCTTAACTACTTCCGATCAACAACCATCTTGGAAAGCGCCAACTTCCAATATAGGGATCCGAGAGTTTCCTGTGGTGCAGGTAAGGGTGCACGGACCTAAACGGAGTTATGTAGTGAACGCCCTCCTGGACTCCGGCAGCACAGGAACATTCATCGATAAAGAGCTAGCCGAAGATATATTTGCTGGACAGCCCAAGTTCCAAACTAAGCTCAACATGTCTGGCATTATGCAAGTTTGGAAATCTACAATAACAGCTGCTGATTATTATGTAGGCGCGTTGTCCACCCCACAAGACGAACTAGGAGAACACAGCATAAGGTCAGTGAAAATGGTGGCTATAAAGAACTTCGCTACTACTCAAGCAGACCTTTATAATTGGGACGAGGATGAGAGCATACAACATCTTAACATACCTCGATTCCAGACTGATTATCCTGGAGTGCAAATACTCATCGGCCAAAACGCGCATGAGGCGCTGGAGACATTAGAGAAACGACCTGCTCAACCGCAGCCACTACAGACCTATGCGGTAAGAACTAGAGTAGGTTGGTACCTTACTGGACCTTCCCGTAGAACGCTCAGGGAAAGACTGCTTCAAGATCGTGTCTGCCAGGTGAGTGAATGGGAAGACGATACTAGTGAGGGAGACGACCCAACTGAGGGAACACCACACTCCTCAGATAATGACAATCTTAGCTCCAATGTAGATCAATGGAGATATTGCCCCAAGAAGTTTAATCCAACGGACATCGCTTCCAGAGGAGCAACTCCTCAAGAACTGACAGATACTATAGACCGGTTAGGTGAACCCGACTTCCTGAGTAAGGAGAATGAATGGCCTCCCCATCTTACTCCGACTGAGATTAGACCAGCCAAGGGAGCGGAGAAAGTCGAACCTGAAACCCGGACGGGTGGATCGGAGTTATTTGAACCCGGGATAGATCTGTCGGTATTACATGTTGCCAGGGACGACGCCGTGGATCTGGGCCTCCCCACCGCGAGTGGATCCTTCATGAAGATCAGAGAGAGCGATTGGAGCTCTGGAACATCAGACGTCTCGCAGGGACTCTCACCTCTCCTGCAGAGAGCGACGGACCACTATAGCTCCTGGAATCGGCTTTGTGACGCCGTCATATACTTTGAGCGATGTTTCTATCGTCACTATTCCAGGACGAAGAGGAAACCTGGAATTGTATTCAGGATGCAGCGACTCAATCACCCAGTCGGTCGTTTGTGTTTATCGGAAGGGAATGGAGGACTCTCCGGAAACTGTGGAAGGCAAGATTCTCTTCCCACGACCACCTCCCTAATCCTTCAAACATCTAGGGACTCCATAACGTAACAACATATGGAGTGGGTGTGTGACTCTATTATTTTATATTATTTTATTATTTTTATATTTCTGTATGTATTACTATGTAATTTTATTATAATCGTTTTCTTTAATTTTATTCAGTAGAATGTTATTTTAGCGATTATTTAGTAGATTAGTGCAATATATATTCGCGTTTATTACTTAATTACGTATATATTATATTTAATGCGACGGCAAGAAATAATTCTTTTCCTCTTTCCTTACTGTCCGTATCATATTATAAATACGTGACTACAGTAAGATGAAATGTCCGTACTTATTAAAGTACAATAAAGCCACTACTATATTTAAGTATTATTGGTAGGCAGAGTATTAGGAATGCAAAGTTCAGATCCTCGTGTCTCGGCTAAACCAAGCTCTGGGTAGACCTTGGAAACGACTTGCCTCTTCACACTGACATTGCTTCGTGCGATATTGCTCTCATACCGTATATTAAATAATACATATAGTAGCGTGATGTCCCTTTAACAGTAGCGTATAACGCAAAATAAATCTGTTAAACCCTTTGACCATCTGTAATTCTAGTCGATTAAGATATCGCGGCACCCACCGATATACTTGAAAGACAAATTCTAGAATCAGTGGTTAACGTCCCCAGACAAGTTCTGGAATAAATCGGTGCCCATCTCAAATATTAATTAGTTAATATTTACAAATCAAATAAGTCAAAATCTGTAAAATTCAGATCCTTCAACAATTCTAGTCAATTAAGATATCGTAGCATTTACCGATATTCTTAAAGAGACAATTTCTTAGAATTAAGGATCTTGTGCCCCTAGACATGTTCTAGAATCAAAATATGTCCATTTAATTATCAAATAATAAAATTTCAGGGAATAAATTTAAATTCATGCCTTTTAATGAATTTAATAAATTGCCATTTTACGCAATTTATAACAGTTCCCAAAATTCCATTAATTAATAGATCAAGGGAGCGGAGATTTATCTTATTATGCGTATGACGTGTACGAAAGTCTCCCAAACATAGTTAATAGCCGATAAAATTCTTAAAGTCATGTATAAAACAGGACATTGACTATTAAAGAATTACTATTAAATAACATCCCAGATCTGTATGCATTGGAATCACCCTAATTCTACCGCTAGCTTTGCATAATGTCACCATAGCAACAACCACGCTAGAATTAGAATTGAGTTAAAAGAACAATAGAAAGCTTGTCCCATTGAATAGCATAGGGAATAAATAGCGCACTACTAGTATCCAAGGATACATAATAATACAGTGACATTCTGGAAGGCATTGACTAACGGACAAATGGCCCGAATGTGTGTAATTTGTGACAAGTTGTGTGTGTGGTATTTGTGAGTTTATAGGTGAATGTTACTGCTAAGGTGTGTTTACAGTAGCTAGTCGCAATCGTAAAAGTAACCTAACTCTCCAAGGAAAACCTGAAGTACATCTAAGTCTTTGGGACGGACAGTCGAGTGACTTGTGTCGGTTGTCGTTGTCGTTGTGCGGCTACGTCGTTGGCGAAAGTACAGCGGCGACGACACATCGGCGCTGAGGATCTCGTACTGTCCGGGGGTTAATTGGAGTAGGCAGCGACGCTCGCTAGCCTGAATATAAACTCATTATAATATGGATAAACTCATATATAGCAGATATGACGGAGTTGATAGAAGATGGTCTTGGTATCGGGGAGCGATATACTCTACTTTTACAAGCGTTTGTTGATAGCTTAATACGCGGCGACGTTAGTCCAACTGCTGCGGAGGACGATGGTCGTTATATCGAACCGCCAATGTCCCAAGAGCAGCTCACGCGTGAGTTGGACTATAGAAAATTCGCTGCTCGATATACGCAGCGTAATGGTACGTATATGGGCTTCTTAACTACTGGTCATCCTATCGATTTACACAATACGGACTATGTCGACTATATATCCTGCCCAGCGGAGTCGGAACCATAAACTGAAATTCGAATGCGAAAATTCTATTCGAAATCGACTCGAAAGAAAAGACACTAAAGAAACAAATGGACGCGGTAACTCCAACGTATATTTGGAATTCTTGATAGAAGCATTGTAACAACAAACAAATATCACCCGCGTTTACCCTACCAGACGTGCGTCTTTGGTATTATTACGATAAACGCCCTAGACCCAACTAATAAACGGAAAGACATAAACATCCACGTAAACCGAAACTTGTTGACGTATCACCTATGCTCACTCGGCTCGAACGATCCTGGAGTAAACCTACGATCAGAGTCCCGGAATACTCGGTCAAACCTCCTCATTCCTTAGTTGGACCTCAGACCTGCGATCCTGGTGATGTCGCGGATCCTCGCGGACTGTATTCACTGTTCAAAGATCTAGTGCTACCCTAACAATTAATCGGTAACACTCCGACAGTGATTTCTAGCTAGCCGCCTATCTTACCTAGCCGGATTGTGACGCGGACATTTAATATCGCCGTTTAACCCTTACCATCGTCCCGGCTTGACACGATATAACCTGTCACCAGAGTGGCGGAGAACGTTGTACCAAACGAGTTAAACGCTATTCTACAAAGATCAGAAAGGAAACCTACGTTTGTTCAGATAAACGTAAGTTATAACAGCAAGTCCAAGCGATAAACGAATTGTCTTTATCTCAGTTCGATTGTGAAATCCAGAATCTCTAAGAAGATATCGCACTTAGACAACCCCATTCTCTGCGAGAGTTTTTGGATGAACGTATCCAGCTACGAGCGGAGGAAAATCAGCTCGAGGAGAAGCATATCGAAACGGCGTATACCCCGACCACAATCCTACACCTTCTGATGCAATCATATTGCACCCTTCACCCAGGAGTTATGGCCCTCCTAGTAAAGTGGCTCCCCCCAAAGAGAAAAAGACTCTTGCTAGCCTCAAAAAACTGCGTAAACGCCGTCTGCGTAAGAAAGACTAACTGTTTAGAGTATCTTTATGTTTTAGAAACTGTGATTTTTATATTTTATAGACTGAAAATCCCATTTTCTGGGAGCGGTGTAAAAGCTTTTGCTGAATTGTCCGGTTATTTTTCCTTATTTTTCCCGTAAAATACTCTGTAGTTGGTTTACCAGGCATAAAAAGGCCGTGTCCTTGCTGTACTGGTGTTTTAGCGGACATAAAAGCTATTTCTTCTGTATTTGTACTTTAGAGGACATAATCCGTAATTCCGTGACGTAAAAGCTCGATACTCTTGAAAACAGTGTCGCTACCATGACGACGGCTAGCAGCTGATATTGCCACGTCGACGTTTCTTTGTTTCTCTGTTCTCTCGTTGTTCAGGTTGACCAATCAGAGCGTTTGTTGTCTCTGTGTTGAAGGTATATACAGAAACTCAGTAGTTCAGTGTTATGTTTTTGCCCAGAGCCTAAGAACCGGCTTTTGGCACCTCCGTGTTTTCAGTTTTTAGTCTTACACTAGTAGGTTTAATTATAAGAGCATATATCCTTTAACTGACATACCGATCAAACTCATGGAATCACTGCTAACTGATCATACATACTGACTGCTGAAACATTGCAAACTCATAACAATCAGTGTTCAGTTGTTGTTTTATACTGCTATTTACTGTCAGTTCTTCATAATATGGTTGATGAATTATTATATTGGAATAACGAGAAATAACCCCGAAACCCAATATTCTTGATGTACCGAAGGTAAGAGAGAAAGGTTACAGATAAACGATTGTGACTTATGTTAAAGTGGTTTGAAGTGAATCTAATGTTATTTGATAGACCCTACATGAGTCAGTCTGTGTTCCTTTTATATGTGACTAAAATCAGTGAAGATCGGCAGATTAGTGTGCAGTATTGTGCAGCATTGTGTATGAGTGAGTCTGTTAAAGAAGCATTCCTAAAGAATGCGCCATATATGTGAATTATAATTAAGCCATATCGTTGTGAGTAGTTTAAGTCATAACTCTGTTTATATAGATAAAGCGCCACGTCCTAAAGGAACTGTTAATATTCCCGAAGGTGAATAATATTGTCAGAGATTATATAATACTGTCAGTCGAATAATACATTAGGCTTACATAGCAATAAAATTAAACCGTCGAACCCAATCTCCCGGGAATATCCAGCGGGTGAATGATCGCGCACAGATTGGTTTCGACTAGTGTAGTGAATCAAATACTTGTCATAGACTAAAAACCGATTTAATATCTGGAAGACATCTTAATTTGGTGGGTTAAACTGCCAAAGGTCTGAAAGCGCGAACACAGTTGTTCCATATGTATGGATTATAAATATTAACAATCAAATTGTAAGTATGGGGTGTGTGTGTGTCTACGCGCCAATGTATTGGGTATGTATGTATAACATCAATATGACTCCAGTGGATACACAGTAATGTAATTAGTGTAGGTCAAGGATTTGTCTGCCATACATGACGCTTATTCCCATAAATTATCAGCCAGGGCCACGCTGCCTTCAATTATTTTACATATTTGAAGTTTTGGGAATAAAAGAATTTATTATTATTATTATTATTATTATTAGACAGATACCGTAGACTGATAGAGGCGTGTAGTGTGTAGCTGTCGTGCTGTATATGCCTAGGGTTAGTGTAGCAGAGCAGGGGTAAAGTACAGAAATAGCGTTAGGTCCAAATCGGTACCCTGCAAACATTTTACGTTAATTACGCTAATCTAACGTTAGACTTTAGTCTGTTTTAGGTTAGAAAAATAAAGTTATAAAAATAACTTAAGAACAAACGTTTTCTAACTTCTTATAATCGTTTACAAACTACAGTACATGTTTATAATCAACTAAACCCAAACGTTAAACTGAGGTTGAATTTTAACATCAATTTTTAACGTTATTTTGAAACGTCTGATATTGGTTAAATTTAATCATGTACAAAACTGACTAAACCCAAACGTTAAATAAATGTTGAATTTTAACATACAGTAGATTTGTAACGTTATTTTGTAACGTCTACATTGGTAAAATTCAATCATGTACATAAATCACTAAACCCAAACGTAAAAATTACGTTGGATTTTAACATAGATTTTAACGTTATTTTGAAACGTCTGACATTGGTTAAATAGAAACATTCTTGTATAGAAAATTTTAATGTACAGTAATTTAGTCACGTTAATATTTATTACACCAGGTCCCCCGGAATATACAGTAGTGTTGTAATTCAGTGTCATGCAACTATCACTCAAGATGTACCTTGGGGTCTTACTTTTGTACCTGGGGGGGGGGGGCTCTTACTTTTGTACTAGGGGGTCTTTCTTTTGTTCCAGAGGAGTCTTACTTTTGTACTTGGAGGGGTCATACTTTTGTACCAGGGGGGTCTTACTTTTGTACCAGGAGGGGTCATACTTTTGTACCAGGGGGGTTTTACTTTTCTACCAGGGGGACTTAATTTTGTCCCTGGGGGTCTTACCCTACTTTTGTACCTGGGGTGTCTTACATTTGTTATTTGTACCTGAGTGGGGGGGGGGTCTTACTTTTGTACCAGGGAGGTCTTACAGTACTTTTGTACCTGGAGGGGTGATACTTTTGTACCTGTGAGGTCTTACTTTTGTACCTGGGGGGGGTCATACTTTTGTACCAGGGGGTCTTACCTTTGTACCTGGAGGGGTCATACTTTTGTACCAGGGGGTCTTACTTTTGTACCAGGAGGGGTCATACTTTTGTACCAGGGGGGTTTTACTTTTCTACCAGGGGGACTTAATTTTGTCCCTGGGGGTCTTACCCTACTTTTGTACCTGGGGTGTCTTACATTTGTTATTTGTACCTGAGTGGGGGGGGGGGGGTCTTACTTTTGTACCAGGGAGGTCTTACAGTACTTTTGTACCTGGAGGGGTGATACTTTTGTACCTGTGAGGTCTTACTTTTGTACCTGGAGGGGTCATACTTTTGTACCTGGGAGGTCTTAATTTTGTACCTGGAGGGTTCATACTTTTGTACCAGGGGGGTCTTACTTTTGTACCTGGGAGGTCTTACATTTGTACCTGGAAGGGTCATACATTTGTACCATGGGGGTCTTACTTTTGTACCTGAGAGGTCTTACTTTCGTACCATGGGGATTTACTTTTGTACCAGGACGGGGAAGGGGGGGTCTTACTTTTGTGGGGTCTTTGGTCTTAAGGTGTTGGTTATTAGGTCTTTAATTTGTACTCCCATAACATAACTACTGTAACTGCAATATTAATTGCATGTTACAAGTTCTTCAATATATTATTATGATGTGCAATATTATTGAATTTATAACGATGCAATATTAAATATTTTCGTTTTCGAAACATATCTAAAATATCTGCTGTAAATCAATCCTGTCTATCCACAATATTACTGTACAATTCTGCGTTCACTCTTATAACACCTTTAGACGAGATAGACCTGAACGCGATGGAGGTGGTATAGTCATATATGTGCATGATAGACTGAACTTCATCGAGCTCGAGTCATCGAAGTCCACACAGTCCGAGATGTTAGTTGGAGAATTATTTCTCCCAGATATCAAGCCTTTGCTTATTGGAGCGGTTTACAGGCCTGAGGCAGACACACTGCTGTTTGAGAACCTAGAAACATGTCTAGATTTCTCAAGATATAATGAAGTTATTATAATGGGCGACACTAACATTGACATGACTCCTGTTGTAAATTCTAAAACAATGTCACTCAATAAATATCCATTAACTACCCCCGGTATCGATACTGAGCTAAAGAAACTACTGTCATTCACAGGCTCTCCCATGGAATGAACCAACTCATAATGGAACCAACCCGCGTCACATCGAATACGGCAACCATCATCAATCATGTGTTTGTTTCAAACTGCAGCTTGATCAATAACTACGGTGTAGTCAAAGAGAAAATAAGTGATCACTACATGGTCTATGCAACTCGTAAAAGAAGGAAACTACTGCCTACTGTAGAAACTACTGCCTAGTACACATATATCCTAGTACACATATAGGTAGGCCTATGTACGGATGTTTAGATACATTTTCGAGGAAAACCCTATTGTGTAGAGTTATTTATTCCAACTCCAATCCCCATGTTGTTGGGAATTTATATTTTAAGGCCTTCCGGTTTTCGTCCGTTTCGACAGAGGTACGGAAACGGGAAAAGCTGCCACATTACATGCAGCTTTATCATCATCAGAGTTGGTATTTTCGACGATCCAACTGATGGCGTAATTTACGGCCCATCCACAAATAATAAAATTGAAAGATGGTGGAGAGAATTAACGGAGCGATTGGAGCCTGTTTCCAAGGTGCAACTGAATGATCTATTACGCAGAAACCTCTACGACCACCTCCGATAAACTGATTATACATATATTTTAATTAAATTAATTTATAATTATTAATTATTAGTTTATTAGTATTATATTATATGCGTTAATCCATAGTTCAATACACTGTCCTACAGTCGAATAGCGATAATCAATAGTTCAATAAACAGTACTAGATCCAGCATCCATCGGTATCCATCTGTACTAAAACAGCTCTACAGTAATTATGGCAAGTATGCACCCGAGGGCAGGGTTGGGCGCTACGCTAATCCTATCCCAAGATTTGCTCCCAGTAATTTAACTCATTTTATCGACCCCAGTAGATTGAAAGTCTGAGTGGACCCTGGCGGGGCTTAACCCAAAAACAATAGAGCTACCCCGCCTAAAACGGAAAAAATTGAGTTAAAACAGATAAACATTGTGTTAAAACAGATAAACATTGTGGTAAAACAGATAAACATTGTGTTAAAACAGATAAAACATTGTTTTAAAACGGATAAATATCAAATTAGTAAAAAGAACTAATAATAAAACTTTTAATATCAATATCAATTAATTCTATGAGACTCAATGAAATGTGTAACTACCACGGTATCAGGGAGAAAATAGCAGTGAAATCTAGTAACAGGTGGGACATGTCCTGCCTGTACCCCATCAAAACACGGTAACAGGTGGGACTTGACTTGTCCCGCCTGCCCCCCTTCAAAACATGGCAATAGGGTGGGACAATTAGTAACAGGTGGGACTGGGACAGGCTACAGTATAACATCTTGTAATATGGGAGGTTTGTACGGTGGCTGATCTTTGCTAATTAATTGAATTTTTTTTTCAGAAGTTCTCCATGACGTCATAATTTATGGTCGACCATAAATTAATTTTTGGTCGACTATAAATTATTTTTTGGTTGACCATAAATTATTTTTTGGTCGACCATAAATTAATTTGGTCCTCACGGCGAAAGCAATGTCCTGCAAAGCGGAGGCGATTTTGTTCTAGTGTCAAGCTTGGGGGAACCAATGAGACACCTCCAATGTTATATAGTGTCTGGTTGGAGATGTGTGCATTGTACTTGACACAATGAACCCGGCGTAGCATTCTTGTGAATGTGCCATACTATATACTCCATAAAACTACATACATACTTGTTGCAAAGTACTTTACAGTGTTCTGATCCACGTGGCTTTATTTTCACTCACTCATTATCGTTCGTTCGTGTAACAAAGCCACTCGGATCATCACACTGTAAAGTGCTACTTTACACAGAAGTATGTAAATAGTTATTACATAATAATTCGAATGTACTGTACTAATTATTGGTAATGAGAACAATAATAAGATATAAATTTTACCTGCTGCTGCTAGTGCACTGAATGTCCTGTCGAACTCCAGCTGTTTCTTCATCCATTGTATCGCTCTCATTTCCAACCGCAACCCGTTTCTTTCCTCTGAATCGTGTTGCGATACCAATGGAATACCCAACTTGATCGCTAGAAACTTGCAATGTCCGAACCCTCACAGACAACGCGCTCCTCTATTGCCTTAGCTGCCAAAGATCATCTGAAAAATATTATTAACATTGAAATTTAGTCTACACTACTGTAATAATTATTATTTGAATTAATAATTATTAGATTGTTAGATATTCGTATACGATGATCCTATCTAATTATCAGTATACTACCGTTAAAATACCTTTGCAGAGTTTCGAATAAATGTGCAAGGCCAAGATCCCCATTGCCCAACTGCAGTGTCACCAGCACGTAACGACTCCCTCAGCGCCTTGGATGCAAGTTTAGTGTTTATGGGATATGCTGATGTAAGTCCATCGGCCGACAACCATCCACTACATATTGTTGCAACTTCCTCAACGCCATCCGGGCCCGTGAAGATGACAACGCAATAAGCCATATTATGTACAGAATATATACAGAATATCGTATATAAACAGAATATCGAAATATTACAGTTAGTTCAGGTTTACCAATCAGACAGCAATGTTCGCGCTTTCAGACCTTTGGCAGTTTAATCCACCAAATTAAGATGTCTTCTAGATATTAAATCGCTTTTTAGCCTATGACAAGTATTTGATTCACTACACTAGTCGAAACCAATCTGTGCGCGATCATTCACCCGCTGGATATTCCCGGGAGATTGGGTTCGACGGTTTAATTTTATTGCTATGTAAGCCTAATGTATTATTCGACTGACAGTATTATATAATCTCTGACAATACTATTCACCTTAGGGAATATTAACAGTTCCTTTAGGACGTGGCGCTTTATTTATATAAACAGAGTTATGACTTAAACTACTCACAACGATATGGCTTAATTATAATTCACATATATGGCGCATTCTTTAGGAAATGCTTCTTTAACAGACTCACTCGTACACAATGCTGCACAATAATGCACACTAATCTGCCAATCTTCACTGATTTTAGTTACATATAAAAGGAACACAGACTGACTCATGTAGGGTCTATCAAATAACATTAGATTCACTTCAAACCACTTTAACATAAGTCACAATCGTTATTGGTAACCTTTCTCTCTTACCTTCGGTATATCAAGAATATTGGGTTTTCGGGGTTATTTCTCGTTATTCCAATATAATAATTCATCAACAAATATAATGAATAACCGACAACAAATAGCAGTATACAGCATTGATTGAGCAGGTAATTTTTAGCAGTGAGATATTCAAGTGATTAAAAGCCAGTTAAAGGATATATGTCCTTATAATTAAACCTACTAGTGTTGAGCTAAAAAGCAGAAAGCACAAAACACTACAAAGCCGTTCTTTCGTGGTTTTGAAAAACTCGTGACTACTACTCTATACGATGATACCAACTACCCTTATTCCACGAAGCTCCCGTTCAACACAGAGAAAGAGCAGTGAGATAGGAAAATTTCAGTTCAGTAGCTCTGTGATAGGTCAAAATCAAGGCTAACTCAAATTCTATTGGGAGATACAAAAACAAGGCTATGACGCAACCTTCCTAGGCTGGTTGTCCGATTAAACAGAGCCCAGATACCTGCGTACAGCAAATCAGCCAATAAGCTGGTAGCTTGCACTATTTTAGCTATAGATCCCCTTGAGAGTATTCTAGCGACCGGGGGGGAACTGGCCAACAAGGCAAACGAATCAGTTATCCCACAAAAGCTTTTACACCGCTCCCAGAAAATGGGATTTAAGTCTATAAAATATACAAAATCACAGTTTCTAAAATATAAAAATACTCTAAACAGTTAGTCTTTCTTGCGCGGGCGGCGTTTACGCAGTTTTTTAAAGCTAGCAAGAGTCATTTTCTCTTTGGGGCGAGCCACTTTACGAGGAGGGCTGTAGCTCCTAGGCGAAGGGTGCAATATAATTGCATCAGAAGGTGCAGGGTTACGATCGGTATACCCGCCGGTCGAAGTACCTGGTTGATTAATATAAACCTCAGTGGAGTGAGGTCTAATGGCCTTTAGAGCGCGTCTCAGGACAGCAGCTCCTACGGGTCCTTGACGGGTCGTCTGGACACTAGCGGTGGGTGGACCGTGAGTAGTGAGGAACTTTCTCGGTTTAATGGTTCTCTCCAGCTCGCGTTCTCGGGTTCGATATTCATATGGGCGCCGAGATACTTCCTGGAGTTCAGGATGCGAGTTCACGAAAATGTCGCCATACTCAGGGTCCTGACGGATAAAATTGATCAGGTGATATGTGGTTATATCATTAGGGTTAACGTTT
>JAUCBJ010008852.1:0-92719 GCA_032718475.1 Nemertoderma westbladi | reverse complement strand
TAGACCAATACCACCATTGCCACTATCATCTGCTGACGCGAGGGCGAGTCGCCAACCGCGCCCATGTCCTTTATCAGAACCTCGTCAGTCTGTCCAGTCTGCATTCGGTGCTCTTGAACACCCATTGCGCTAAGAGAAAGCTTATCTGCCAAGGCAGTCAGCGCACCTTGTCGCATCGGGGGCACGAGTGTTAGGGTGTTTACTCTGGCTAGTCTAGTGACTTGCCTCAGATTCACCAATGGCTTTGTTGGTCGGGGTGGAACATGAGAGTAGCCTCCAACTCCAGAATCCCTCTCCCCCTCACAATCTGGTCTCCCTGGTGAGCCAGGGTTTGGGCCATCAGGAAAGGGACTCAAAGAATTGTTGGCTGCTCTCTCCCCAGTAGGGGGTGAGACAGGCAGCCGGTCAGGAGATAACTAACGCCTGTGAGGCCGATTGTGTCCCGTAATTCCACTGGCCTCTAGTGGACGGACCTCCGTATTACTAATGTAATCCATAGTGGGGTTTGGGGGGTGCTTTTTTGCCGAGTCAGCTCTCGGGGCAAATACCACACCCTGGTTTGCCATTCCACATTGTGGGTGTCGCAGTGAAGTCCGATATGAGGCCCATCACCCATACCTACTCTGGCGCACATGACCCACCATTGGCTGTGCAGCTCATCTGCTGGGTCATGCCCTGTACCTCTGCTGGCAGGTGATGTGGGGAGTGAGTGTTTGGGATGTGGGGATTGAGTGGTATAGGGAATATAATGGTGTGGGGATGGGGGGGGGGGGGGGTGGAGGGTGGTGTGGGTGGTGTAACCGCTTGCTGAATTCTTAAAATGGACTAACGCACAGGTTTTTATTATAATTTATTATTTTAGAAATAGCAGCAGCGTGGTCTAGTGGTGACATGCCCGGACTCCAAATCAGGAGGCCCTGGTTCGATCCCTAGATGGGGCTGCACTGTTTGGGCACAGTGCTTTAAATGCTGCAGCCTAACCTAACCCTGGATTTAATCCTTAACTGGTCGATAAATGGGAACCAAGGCAACTTGGGAAAATGAGTGGAAGGGTTTACAGTGGAAGATCACCCATGGTGGTGAACAGGCATTCCTTTGGGAAACAGAGTGGAAGGGTTTACTGTGGAAGATTACCAATGGTGATGAACAGGTATTCCTTTGGGAAACAGAGTGGAAGGGTTTACTGTGGAAGATTACCCATGGTGGTGAACAGGCATTCCTTTGGGAAACAGTGTTAAAGTCGCAGTGTCCAAGTGGATACGGCGCCTGAACTGCTTACACGATAGTGTTTGGTGGCGCAGGTTCGAATCCGACTAAAGGCTGTAGAAATTTCGCACTGTTGTGTCCCTAGGCAAGACACTTTAGACATTAGTGCCTACGCCAACCCAGCGGTATAATGGGAACCTGGCTTTGCTGGGGTAATGATAATAAAAGCGCTTTGAGTATGCTGAGCGTAGAAAAGCGCTATATAAATAACCAATATTATTATTATTATTATTAAAGGGTTTACTGGGGAAGATCACCCATGGTCGGCGGTGAACAGGCATTCCTTGGTTTAACGAGCCTAAAAGATTCTCCCATTCATATTTTAGAATTCAGTTATTAGTTATTTAATAATATATTCTAGTAAATATAATTATTATAATTTTATTATAATGTTCCTTGTATTTTATCTCTAGATAGAAAGACGGCCAGATTTTTACATAATGCAAATGATTCTTCCCTCAATGCTGGTTTCTATGCTCAATATTGTTCTATTCGTATTGCCCAGTGAAAGTGGAGAAAAAATAACATTGGGTGTCACAATTCTATTCGCACAGTCTGTAAATCAGCTGAGTATAGGTGACATGATGCCACCCACAAGTCTCCACTACCCACTCATAGGTTAGGAACTAGCCAAAAGAGGCACTTCTTTATGTATTAATTTATTATTGACTTGGGTTCGTTTTGAAAAATGTATTTGGAATACTATGTTTATTTAAATCTGTATTCTAAAGATAGTGTGAGATTTTATATCATATTAGTGAAGTACATTTATTATTTATTATGGGTTAATTATGTATTTGTTGTAAATAATTAATTATTATTTACCTGACTTCCGTATCCATGACGCCATGAAGCAAAAGTCATCCACATGCTCAAGCACACCATCCTTGGAGCACATGTTCATAAAACGTTCAGACATTTCCTGAGGACTTTCAGAGTTTACTGTTTTGGTGTTAACAATAAGACCAACACTACGACTACATGTTGGGCTCCCTTTAGTGATTCTGAGAGTTCTAGATCAGTTAGGTACTTGGCAGGATAACTCATCAATTTTGATGAATCATAAACGATCCTTCTAAGGGCCAAAACGACCTTTACGGAACCCATTCTAATTCACGTAGCAGTCTCTCAATGGGATCCCTGATGCGATATAATTATATTGTATTGCTTTGCAGCAATAATAAGTAATTTTGCAGGAATTGTGTTACACAAGAGTAACCAATTGTTGTTTACTAAGCTTACACATTCATTTCGTTTTTACCGTAAAACCGTTCGGTTTACATTCTGTGAATTTACTTTCCTATTGCGTTTTTAAATGAATACTGAGAACCCAAGAGATTCAGTGTTTACCCTACCTGTTTGTGAATCCACACTAAAT
This sequence comes from Nemertoderma westbladi, assembly GCA_032718475.1. NCBI lineage: Eukaryota > Metazoa > Xenacoelomorpha > Nemertodermatida > Nemertodermatidae > Nemertoderma > Nemertoderma westbladi. Next base: position 90,075 of record JAUCBJ010008852.1, on the reverse strand, counting down.
TATTCATAGGACTACACTTCCTGTTGCTGCATTATCTAATAAACCCAACGATGATTCAACTTATATAAATAAGTAACTTAACTCATCATAAATTCATACTACTGTATTACATTAAATCTCAATTAAAGGAAAGGAGCAGGTTACAGTGGCACATTATTCTAACAGTTTTAATATTGGGAGTAATCAGCTGTTATTAGCGTCAATTTTCCAGATAGGGCTAGAAACTGGACACAATAATTATTCATCCCTCTCCAGGGGAAATTCGAAGAAAATTACTGCTGAATACTCTCAGAAATAAAACTGTAACCTGTTCTGTTGTGTTTAGTTTATTGTTTTGGTTGAAATAACGTGCCACAGTAATCTGCCCCTTTCCCTAAATTGAGAATTTAACATTGAGGCGGGATTTGTGTCCAGTCTCCAGCCCTGTCTCGCTGGATAAATAACTCATCAATTCTGATAACTCATGAATTATCTTTCTAAGTGCCAAATCGACCTTTACGGAACCCATTCTGATTTCCACGTAGCAGTCTCTCAATGGGATCCTGATGCGATTTAATTATATTGTATAGCTTAGCAGCAATCGAGTTTCCACGATAAGGTCCATTGAGGGTTATGTTGCCCATCTTGGGAACTGGCACCAACTTATTTGCTTTCATTTCTTGTGGGACTCTTGTTGTTCGGTACATGTCTATTATGATGGTGTGAATAAGTCCCTAATACTCGGAATCTTAAGACCCCAGGGGGACACCATCTACTCCCATGCTTGACATCAGATTATCATCTTTTTCAGTGATGATGTAGAAGTAAACAATTATATTTAGATGTAATTTATGTAAAATATTTATATTTAGATGTAAATATATTTGTTCTAGAACAAAATTTTTATAGAAAACAAAATTAAAATTTATACTATAATTATGTTATTTTGTTAAGAATGATTAAAAGTATTAATTTATTATATCAAAAACTTGCTACTGTATAATAACACGGCAAAATGTAAGAGTCCCAAAGTATATTTAACTGCGTTATTTGCTGCTGTGTGTTCTGTTTGAGACGTGAGTCTTTCTTTGCCTTTGTGAGATCGTTTCTGCACTTCCGAATTCTATGGTCTGTCCGGGGTGCCTTTTTCTGCTTTAAGGGTTTACAGTACTGCTGCTTTAACTGCTTCTTTAAAGGCAGTACAGTATATTCCTCGCCTTGGTCTACAGTATCTGTCGCCTCATATGCAAGAGCATCATACATGTTGCTTCAATAATGAATTTGAATAATGTTGGATGATAATTATTGTATGAAGTAACAGTACATTCAGTATACCTATTAATATATCTTAGTAAGAGACCGGCCCAGCCAAGCCATACATTTGGTTTTTATATTGTAGTACATCAATTTGTCGTAATTTCCTATTTATTTCTTCCCTTGAAGGTGAATCTTATTATTAATATTTATTGAATATTTCTGAAATGGATCAGATTTTAGTCTTATAATAATATACTGTATATATATATTTTTTAAAATAATTAATTTGAGCAATTTTTTAATGTGAATTTATAGAAGTGAAATTATTATGTAGTAACTAAAAAATGGAACACAAATATTTTATTAAATTTGTTGGGCAAGCTACACAGTAGGGAGGCAATAAGCCTATAGTAAATAGTGTTAAGTGCATGGGGTGGGCGAATAAGTTTGTTTCATTTTCCCAGACCCTAAGAAATCATCTCAACATTGTCCCGCTAGAGGTCGTAATGTCTAATCGTCCTTCTATTTCTATAATTTAAACATTTTCAGCTGAAACTTGTCAGATATATATTAAGTGAGGCTGCAGTCAGACAGACAGACAGTTCAACCGACCAATGTGAAAAAGAAAACGATTGATTTGTTTCTAATTAAATTTAGTAATTAATGTAATAAGAAACACATAAGTTTGTATATCAGCATGGCCGGTCCTGTTCTAAATATTAATGTATAATATTGTGGTTCTGTCTCTGTCATGCTGATGTACAGTTGTAGGCCTACTGAGTTCTGTTACTTTCACATAATCATCAAAATTATCCACCATATGAAATGTCTTCCGGTCATAGCCAATTTCCCCTCATGACTCCTCCTTGTCTTTTGAAGGTTTATCAATTGAATACCAAATATATCTATTATAAATATATTACACATATATTTTACTGTTTATTTAATATTCCATGGTATATCAAAAACGCATGGTAATGTAATACTCTGTATACAGAGTTTATATAATATAGCAACTACCTTAATTACCAGCAACTATTAGCAACTATACCATATTATAATTTTGTAATTTGGCCTGATGAAGCTGATACACCCGGACCCGGTATTGAGATTAATTTATAAACTTATATACATGCCGATGGACTATCCTGACCGGGAATTTTAATAAAAATTTTAATACTAATTTGAACTAACGCTTTTTTTCCCAGCCTATTATCATACTACTTTGTGCGGTCCCGATTACGTTCAGTTTTACCTAAAACCCTGTGTTTTAACCCAGTCAATATTTTATTTATGTGTACAGTTCAATTTCATATATATATTTTACATATGTCTCCGTTAATTTTATTTATTGTGTGTACGGGCTTTAAAAGCATTTGCTTCCTCACGTCCTATTTACATTAAACATTAAACATTAACGTATTTTTGTTTTGTTTCCTAGGTTACTACTTTATCGCCAACTTATCCCTAGTAATGATGTCAGTAATGTTGACTGTTTTTATTCTCTACGTCCATCACGGCGGCGTCCGACGTCCGATACCAGACTGGATGAGATTCCTCTTCCTGAAAGCTCTTCCTAAACTCGTCGGCGGAATCACAAGCAACTACCGGATCTCGCGAACCGCCAGCGTGACCCGGCGACGGTCCAACTTATCGAGTCGATGTTCGTCGTTGCGTCGCGAATCGTTAGGGGAACGGATCGCGCTGAACGACACGACGGCGGAGGACGCGCTGACGTGGACCGAGGCGAAACGGTACCATCGGGCTCCGAGGCGGAACACTTCTGCGAACGGGAACCACGTTGCCGAGTTCCTCGACGGGATAAACTCGAGGGATTCCTCGGCGCAATCGGCGGGTTTAATCCGCCGGGATCTGAGGAAACTCGCCACGGAACTAGAAGATCTGACGAGGAAGATAGGAGGATATTTTGCAGAGAGGGAACACCAAGAAATGATATCATTGGAGTGGAAACAGGCCGCCATAGTCTGCGAAAGGCTTTGGGGTATTCTGTTTTCAATATTTACTTCTTTTGTTATAATTTTATTTACTCTCAAATTAACTAACACAATTTAATAATTCAAGTTTTATTATAATTATAATTAATTAAAATAATAATTATTATTTTGTATTTATTTGCAAAGTCCATGTTTTTCCATTTTTTTTCTACAGTATTTGAGGTAAAATTACTCCATGTGTAGCGTGATAAAAACATATAATTTAAAATTTGCTAAGTAAAATATATAAATAACACAAATTAATTGTTAAAATAATAAAAGGCAGTTTACTAAGTCGGACATGGCACCTCATTGCGTAGTCATAGTCCACTGTTGCACGCTCACAAAAGCGGCAGCTGCATTTAGGCTGAGGCCGCCAGAATTTCTGGTCATTGCAAAATTTGTGGTGGTAGGCGTTCGAAATGGCGTTAAGGGGGGGGTACCAAAATGGTGTACCCCCCCCCCCCCCCCCCCCCCCCTTAAGGTTAAATGTGGAACTACATGGAAAATCAACTGTTCGCAATATAGTAGACCCGTATAGTTTTGCTGATTCCCCTCAGTACTTTGAAAAAGAAGTCCCGTACTTTAACAACGTGTGGGAGTTTTGTCTGCAGTTGTTCACGTGGGGAGTCGGAAAAGACATGGCAAACCGTGGCTGGTTGAACTACAAACATCCACAGTTTTTTCTGTCTGTTTCAAGGGAAACAGCAGCAAAATCGACAGATGCTGCAAACCGCTTACATGATGAAATACCACGTCTGTGTAGATGTTCGTAGTGTCCTGATGGGGTATTCTTTGTAGTTAACACCAGACAAAGGTAAATAAAGTTGTTAACAAAGGATATTTTTTGTCCTTTACAAAGCAGTATATCTCTTTGAGCACGGCGACCCCCCCTTTTTCCTTTCGTAGCTCAGTAAGTTATCTTTTGCATCCCGATTTTACATTTTATATCCAAGTTTTATTTATGGGTTTTATCAATGCAATTACATTGTATTGTTTGCTAATCTTTAAACAATTAATTAGATGACCTATAAATTCCATCCCCCGAATGATATACTGTTTTTATTAACTATAGAATTATAATAATTAATTGTTCTAATTATAGGTATTATTATGTAATAGTCTTCTTCAAATTGTAGCAGATGGGGATGAATATTATTGTTGCAATCAAAATTATACTTCTCCAGGGTAAAATCGACATGCGTCGACCTGTATTCTGTGTTCAGCATTACATATTGATATACATATTACTACTATACATACTATATAGATATTATACACACTACATATTAAATTTCCTGGTTACTTGCAATATTTTTAATATGATTTTGTTGAATTATATAATATTGTAGTAATTTATATATTAAATTGGTTAACATTCAATACAGCTCTGTTCGCGCTTTTAGACCTTTGGCAGTTTAACCCGCCAAATTAGGATGTCTTCTAGATAATAAATCACATTTAGTCTATGACAAGTATTTAATTCACTACACTAGTCGAAACCAATCTGTGCGCGATCATTCACCCGCTGGATATACCCGGGAGATTGGGTTCGACGGCTTAATTTTATTGCTATGTAAGCCTAATGTATTATTCGACTGACAGTATTATATAATCTCTGACAATATTATTCACCTTCGGGAAATATTAACAGTTCCTTTAGGACGTGGCGCTCTATCTATATAAACAGAGTTATGACTTAAACTACTCACAACGATATGGCTTAGTTATAATTCACATATATGGCGCATTCTTTAGGAAATGCTTCGTTATCAGGCTCACTCATACACAATGCTGCACAATACTGCACACTGATCTGCCGATCTTCACTGATTTTAGTTATATATAAAAGGAACACGGACTGACTCATGTAGGGTCTATCAAATAACATTAGATTCACTTCAAACCACTTTAACATAAGTCACAATCGTTATATGTAACCTTTCTCTCTTACCTTCGGTATATCAAGAATATTGGGTTTCGGGGTTATTTATCGTTATTCCAAATATAATAATTCATCAACCATTATTATGAAGAACTGACAGTAAATAGCAGTATAACAATATAAAAGTATGCACAGTGATTCCGTGTGTGTTAAGTTCATTAGTTTGATATTAAGTGTTGGTTTGATAACGGATATATGCCCTTTATAATTAAGCCTACTAGTGTTGGACTAAAACAGAAAAGCACAAAATATTTACAAGCCGTTCTCTCCTGGCTTAGGAAAGAAAGACCAACAACACTGAAAACTGATAAGAATAACCTTATTTACAAAGGCTTCCACCCAACACAGAGAAAGAGCATACAGATAGGAAATTCAGTTCAGTAGATCTGTGATAGGTCGAAATCAAAATCAACTCAAATCCTATTGGCAGATACTTTCCCAAGCTGGTTGGACAATCAAACGTAGCCCAGATCCCTTCGCACAGCGAATCAGCCAATCAGCCGGTAGCTTGTGCTATTCGAGTTATAGATCCCCTTTTAGAGTATTCAGCGCCTGGGGGGGAACTGGTTAACAAGGCAAACGAATCAGTTATCCCACAAAAGCTTTTACACCGCTCCCAGAAAATGGGATTTAAGTCTATAAAATATACAAAATCACAATTTCTAATATACATAAATACTCTAAACAGTTAGTCTTTCTTGCGCGGACGGCGTTTACGCAGTTTTTTAAAGTTAGCCAGAGTCTTTTTCTCTTTGGGGGGAGCCACTTTACTAGGAGGGCCATAACTCCTGGGTGAAGGGTGCAATATGATTGCATTAGAAGGTTTGGGTTTACGGTCGGTGTCTCGTCCATTTCGATATGCTTCTCCTCGAGCTGATTTTCCTCCGCTTGTCATGGGATACGTTCGTCCAAAACTCTCGCAGAGAATAGGGTTTTCTAAGCTTGATATCTTCTTTGAGATTCGAGATTTCCCAATCGAACTGAGATAAGGCCAATTCGTTTATCGATTGGACTTACTGTTATAACTTACGTTTATCTGAACAAACGCAGGTTTCTTTTTTGATCTTTATAGAATAGCGTTTAACTCGCTTCGTACAACGCTCTCCTTCACCTTGATGAAGGGTTGTATTGCGTTAAACGGGACGACCATACGGTTGGATAGTGATATTAGGTGTCTGCGTCATAATCCGGCTAGGTAAGGTGGGCGGCTAGCTAGAAATCACTGTCGGAGTGTTACTGATTAATTGTTAGGGTAGCACTAGATCTTGAACAGTGAATACCGTCCGCGAGGATCCGCGACACCACCAGGATCGCAGGTCTGAGGTCCAACTAAGGAATGAGGAGGCTTGACCGAGTATTCCGGGACTCCGATCGCAGGCTCACTCTAGGACCGCTAGAGCCGAGCGAGCATAGGTGATACGCCAAACAAGTTTTGCTCGAAACTCCAGCAAATACAACGAACACAACCGTGTTCAACACAACGTTTCCGTTGATGTTTATGTCCCTCCGCCTATTGGCTGGGTCTAGGGCATTTACCGTAATAATACCAAAGACGCACGTCTGGTAGGGGAAACGCGGATGATATTTATTTGTTGTTACAATGCTTCTGTCAAGAATTCCAAATATATGTTGGAGTTACCGCGTTTATTTGTTTCTTTAATGTCTTTTCTTTCGAGCCGATTTCGAATAGAATTTTCGCATTCGAATTTCAGTTTATGGTTCCGACTCCGCTGGGCAGGATATATAGTCGACATAGTCCGTATTGTGTAAATCGATAGGATGATCAGTAGTTAAGAAGCCCATATACGTACCATTACGCTGCGTATATCGAGCAGCGAATTTTCTATAGTCCAACTCGCGCGAGCTGCTCTTGGGACATTGGAGGTTCGATATAACGATCATCGTCCTCCGCAGCAGTTGGACTAACGTCGACGCGTATTAAGCTATCAACAAACGCTTGTAAAAGTAGAGTATATCGCTCCCCGATACCAAGACCATCTTCTATCAACTCCGTCATATCTGCTATATATGAGTTTATCCATATTATAATGAGTTTATATTTAGGCGAGCGGGCGTCGCTGCCTACCCCAATCAACCCCCGGACAGTACGAGATCCTCAGCGCCGATGTGTCGTCGCCGCTGTACTTTCGCCAACGACATAGCCGTACAACGACAACGACAACCGGCACAAGTCACTCAACTGTCCGTCCCAAAGGCTTAGATGTACTTCAGGTTTTCCTTGGAGAGTTAGGTTACTTTTACGATTGCGACTAGCTACTGTAAACACACTTTAGCAGTAACATTCACCTATAAACTCACAAATACCACACAACTGGTCACAACTACGCACATTCGGGCCATTTGTCCGTTAGTCAATGCCTTCCAGAATGTCACTGTATTATTATGTATCCTTGGATACTAGTAGTGCGCTATTTATTCCCTATGCTATTCAATGGGACAAGCTTTCTATTGTTCTTTTAACTCAATTCTAATTCTAGCGTGGTTGTTGCTATGGTGACATTATGCAAAGCTAGCGGTAGAATTAGGGTAATTCCAATGCATACAGATCTGGGATGTTATTTAATAGTATTCTTTAATAGTCAATGTTCTGTTTTATACATGACTTTATGAATTTTATCGGCTATTGACTATGTTTGGGAGACTTTCGCACACTCATATGCATAATAAGATAAATCTCCGCTCCCTTGATCTATTAATTAATGGAATTTTGGGAATGTTATAAATTGCGTAAAAATGGCAATTTATTAAATTCATTAAAAGGCATGAATTTAAATTATTCCCTGAAATTTTATTATTTGATAATTAAATGGACATATTTTGATTCTAGAATATGTCTGGGGACACAAGATCCTTAATTCTATGACAATTGTCTTTTAAGAATATCGGTAAATGCTACGATATCTTAATTGACTAGAATTGTTGAAGGATCTGAATTTTACAGATTTTGACTTATTAGATTTGCAAATATTAAATAATTAATATTTGAGATGGGCACCGATTTATTCCAGAACTTGTCTGGGGACGTTAACCACTGATTCTAGAATTTGTCTTTCAAGTATATCGGTGGGTGCCGCGATATCTTAATAGACTAGAATTACAGATGGTTAAAGGGTTTAACAGATTTATTTTGCGTTATACGCTACTGTTAAAGGGACATCACGCTACTATATGTATTATTTAATATACGGTATGAGAGCAATATCGCACGAAGCAATGTCAGTGTGAAGAGGCAAGTCGTTTCCAAGGTCTACCCAGAGCTTGGTTTAGCCGAGACACGAGGATCTGAACTTTGCATTCCTAATACTCTGCCTACCAATAATACTTAAATATAGTAGTGGCTTTATTGTACTTTAATAAGTACGGACATTTCATCTTACTGTAGTTACGTATTTATAATATAATACGGACAGTAAGGAAAGAGAAAAAGAATTATTTTTCGCCGTCGCACTAAATATAATATAAGTAATTACGTACGCAATAAACACGAATATATTGCACTATTCTACAAAATAATCGCTAAATAATATTCTACTAAATTAAATAAAACGATTATAATAAAATTACATAGTAATACATACATAAATATAAAAATAATAAAATAATATAAAATAATAGAGTCACACGCCCACTCCGAACGATATTAAGTTGGGGAGTCCCTAGATGTCGGTTGGATTAGGGAAGTGGTCGTGGGAAGAGTTTCTTGCCTTCCATAGTTTCCGGAGAGCTCTCTGTCTCTTTCCAGTAAACATAAACGACCCACTGGGCGATTGAGCTGTTGAGTCTCAAAGACTATCCCTGGTTTCTTAAAGTTACGACGCATGACGACGAGCTCTACTGATCGCACCAAACCATCGCTCGAGATATGAGTCTCGATGATACGTCCTGTTTGCCATCGCTTACGTGGGAGATCGGGGTCCACAATAAGCACCATGTCTCCAGCGCTGACGTTTTCTTGCTGCGCAAACCACTTAGTTCGAAGTTGTAGAGTGGGCAGGTAATGTTTCTCGAAATGGTCAGCGAAACGACGGGATAGCAACTGCATAAGTTGCCAGGTTCGACGGCAGTACTCGTCTCCGTCTGTGATCTCCGATCGTGGGAGCATGGCTACGGGTTTCTTCAGTAGAAAGTGTGCGGGTGTTAGCGCTTCCAGGGAATCAGGACTTGAAGAGACTGGCATAAGCGGTCTTTCGTTGAGATAGGCGGCGATTTCCTCCATTAACGTCCGCAATAGTTCGTCGGTGAGATAAGCGCGACAAGGCACAATAAAGTGGAACGCAGTCTTCACGCTCCTAATCAATCTCTCCCAACTTCCTCCCCACCAAGGGGCGTCGGCGGCGTTGAAGGTCCAGCTAGACGCTGTTATCTTTAGCTGAACGTCCACCTGTCTTTTGTTCCAGTCCTTTACGTAAGCTTGAATTTCGTTGTTGGCGCCAATGAAGTTCGTTCCCTTATCCGATCTCATCGTGTTACTGGTTCCGAAACGAGCGATCTGTCGTCGTAAACTCAACACGAAGCTGTTGGTGGATAGATCGTTTACCATATCGAGATGGATAGCTCTACAAGTCATACAAACGAAGATGACACACCATCTCTTGACTATAGTCCGGGCACGATATACTTCAATAGGGCCAAATAAATCCATACCGGTATTAGTAAAGGGTGGTTCATAGAAGCTTACTCTTTCCCTAGGTAATTCTGCCTATCGCTGTGTTAAAGGCCTACTGAATGCTTTCCTACAGGGTATGCAGTTCCTAAGAACTTGGTTCAGAGCCCTACGGGGTTTATAAAAATAGTAGCGAGTGCGAATTTCGCTCAGAACTCGTTCTCTACCAGCATGGTACAGTTTGCTATGAACATCTACAATTATCTTGATTTGTATGTCAAGATTTCTAATGAGGATGGGAAACTTAGTGTCAAAGGATAATGGGGCGTTGGTCAGCCTGCCTCCAACACGTATTAACCCATCTATCATGGTACTAGAGAAGCGATCCCTTAAGCGCATCTGTGGATTTCTTAACAACAGGAAATACTTATCGGAATCCTCATAACATTGTAGAAGTCTCAGCATCTGTTTGTTGGTTTCATCATGCTCCTGGTAACTGATCTTCTCCTTTAGAAACCTGTCGGATATCTTGTATTGGGGAAGGTCTTTAACAACATGGACTCGTGCAGATGTTGATGGAGCATCATCACTATGGGTCTTTGTCCCGGAGTAACGATGATGAAAACATCGTTTTAAATAGGTGACAGCTTTACAGAGCCGATTCCAGGAACTGTAGTGACGTATCGCTCTCTGCAAGAGGGGTGAGAGTCCTTGTGCGATATCTGGTATTCCAGATTTCCAATCCTTGTCACGGATTTCCAAGACTTCTTTAGTCGTGGCGGTGGGTTTCTGATCCAAAGCATCATCTCCGGAAGTAAATAATACAGATAGATCAACCGCAGGTTTAAACAACTTCGATTTACTCGCTCGAGTTTTGGGTTTAACTTTCTCTGCTCCCTTGGCCTGTCTGATCTCTGCTGTTGTGAGATGGGGAGGCCATTCTTCTTCTTCTCTGTAGAGAAAGTCGGGTCCTCCTAACCATTCGGGAGTATTTACCAATTCCTTTGGAGTCGCTCCTCGGGAAGCGATGTCTGCTGGATTAATCGTTCCGGGGCAATGTCTCCATTGGTCCATCGTCGTGCGACTAAGTATGATGGCTACCCTGTTGGTAACGAAGATGCTGAACTGACAGACTTCATTGGTTATATACTCTAACACGAGTAAAGCGTCGGTCCAATAGACCGTTTTCTCTAATGGATAGTCAATCTGTTCTGTTACATTCCGGCCGATGGCTGTAGCGTATAGAGCCGCTTTTAACTCCGCTCGAGGAACTTTCAACTTGTTGTTGATTAATGCCTTAGAAGTAACCAAGGCGACTTTGATTCCATCCGGAGTTTCCACTCTTAGGTAGGCTACTATACCTATTCCCATATCGCTGGCGTCTCCAAACACATGGAGTTGATAGGAATACGTAGGGAGAACATGACCAAAATATGAACGGGAAATTATAAAATCCTCGATAGCCGGCAGAGAATCTTCCCATTCCATCCACTTCTTCAATAATTCTCCCTTAAGCGGATCGTCCCATGAGTGGTTTTCAAGCCACATTTGTTGTACCAAACTACGAGCAATCAATATAACTGGGCTAATAAATCCCAATGGATCGAAATAAGTGCTCAGTATACTTAAGCAAATCCGTTTGGTTCGAACTGGATTATCTCGCTGTTTTAGCTGGAAAAACAGAATATCTCGCTCTGTGTCCCATTTCAAGCCGAGTGTCTTGGTTTCTGGCAGATCATCTTTGATCAAATCTAGATCTTTCGCCCCTCGATCTTCCGCAGGGATCGACTCCAGAAACTCACGGGAGTTGCTGGTGAATTTTGTTAATCGAAACCCACCTCTTTTTAAGCACTCTACCGTTCCTTTAGCGACCTCAATGGCTTCCTCAACTGATGGAAGGGACTTCAGATTGTCGTCCATGTATATGTCTCTCTTGATGTTGTCGATCACTTCCTTAGAGAAGGCCTCTCGGTTGTCTTCTGCAGTGGTACGCACTACCGAACAGGCGTTGGAAGGGCTTGAGATTATCCCAAAGGCCTGGATGGTCATCCAGTACTCCACCGGTTTCTGGTTGAGGTCTCCTTCGGGCCACCACAGAAATCGTAGACTATCTCGATCCCTATCTAACACCTTGACTTGTAAGAACATGCCTTCTATATCGGAGGCGAAAGCAATCGAATATTGTCTCAATCTTAAAAGAATTCCCAACAAAGATTGAAGCAAGTTGGGTCCGGGTAACAATTCAGAGTTAAGGGATTGACCCATGTAAAGAGCGGAGCCATCAAACACTACTCTCACTTCATGTGGCTTACCGAGTTTAGGAACGTAATGGTGAGTTAAGTAATACGTTCTTTCAGTCACAGGTGTTTCTTCCGGTACTCTCTCCGCGTATCCCTTACTAATAAATTTCTCCAGCTGTGTTTGATACATTGCTTTAGCTGAAGAATTAGCCGTAAGGCGTCGATGGAGTTGCGTGATTCTTTTTTCCGCCAAGGGTCTGTTATTGATGAACTTCGGTTCTTTCTTGCGGAAAGGTAGACCGACTTCATACCTACCTTGATCTTTGAGGAAACGTGTAGTTGTCTCTTGGATCTGCTTGGCCCTTTCCTCTTCCACCGACAAGGCTTTATCGTAGGAATTGGGCTCTACCGCCTCTTGCGTAAAGAATCGTACGGCATGTTCATCTCGAGTCTTGGCATTATGACGCTCAATGACGTCATTTAACTCGTCGTTATAAGCTTCTCGTTCAGATGGATAAAGAAGTTGACATAAGTTCACTTGGTTTTGCCAAGCCTCGTTTTCCTTAAGGAGATCGATGGTATTCTCCTCATCAAAAAGCTGGTGAATGTCGTCGTTATCTGAGGAGTATGGGGTTCCCTCAGTTAAATCGTCTCCCTCACTAGTATCATCTTCCCATTCACTCACCTGGTAGACGCGCTCTTGCGGTAGTCTTTCTCTGAGTGTTCTACGGGAAGGGCCAGTAAAGTACCAACCTACTCTAGTTCTTACCGCATAGGTCTGTAGTGGCTGCGGTTGAGCAGGCCGTTTCTCTAATGTCTCTAGCGCCTCATGCGCGTTTTGGCCGATGAGTATTTGCACTCCAGGATAATCAGTCTGAAATCGAGGTATGTTAAGATGTTGGATGCTCTCATCCTCGTCCCAATTATAAAGGTCTGCTTGAGTAGTAGCGAAGTTCTTTATAGCCACCATTTTCACTGACCTTATGCTATGTTCTCCTAGTTCGTCCTGGGGGGTGGACAACGCTCCTACATAATAATCTGCTGTTATTGTAGATTTCCAAACTTGCATAATGCCGGACATGTTGAGCTTAGTTTGGAACTTGGGTTGTCCAGCAAATATATCTTCGGCTAGCTCTTTGTCGATGAATGTTCCTGTACTACCGGAGTCAAGGAGGGCGTTCACTACATAACTCCTCTTAGGTCCGTGAACCCTTACTTGCACCACAGGAAACTCTCGGATCCCTACATTGGAAGATGGCTCTTTCCAAGATGGTTGTCGCTCAGAAGTAGTTAGAGTGAAGTCGTTGTCTGTATCCTTTTCATATGTGAGTGCTCGATACACTGCGGTATTTATCATGTAACAGGATTCGTTTTCGTCGGAGAACTCGTCTGTATAGAATCCTTCCATCTCAGATTGATCAGTGTCGTTCACATCACTGAATTGGACATGTAGCTCGGAATCACTTACCTGATTCGGACTATTTCGCTCGAATTCAGTGTGCAACAAGATATGATGTTTCGCACCACACTTTGCACACCTTATGTCAGAGAAACAGGTACGCCGTTGGTGTCCTTGTCTGAGGCAATTATAACATAACCGCTTATCCCACATGACTTCGCGTCTCTCCGTTAATGACTTCTTCAGGAATTCATCACACATATTCAAACGGTGGGTACCGTCACACAGCGCACATTTCGGTTTGATGTTACTTACCTTATTTTGAGTCACATTGTGTACACTTGCCTTTTCTTCGGGCTTTCTCACCGGAATTCTCTTGGGAGACGTGGGAGGAGTTTTTCTTACCTGTTCTCTCCTGTCATTTGCTCGAGACTTGAATTTACTTACCTGATCTTTAGGCATTTTATTGACATAATAAGATCTCTCAGTGTCTTTCCCGCTATCTTCTCCTTGAGAAGTCTGGCTTTCGCCGTCATCTGTATAACACACTGGTGTTACCTTTCTCCTAGAGACGGGTTTTTCACTTACCTTGTTTTCCGGTGTCTTCTCTCTGGACAGTTTCAGGAGCTGTAATTTCACTTCTCCATCTAGGAATGACATGAGATCAGCCATGGTAGGGTCTCGTCGTTGTTGTTCCATCATATATAGTACTTTCTTATCCCAGCGTGTGCCTACCCCACCTTTCGGTAAAGTAGAAGCCACAGCTCCAATGACCATAGAACTTTGGTATTCATGAGACTTACCTAACCAATCTAATTGTCTACAGATCTCTTGAATCTCATCGGAAAACTCTATTATCCCACTGCTGATGAACTTTCTGGGCGCTACTAATTTTGCATATAAATACTTAGCGATATTATTCCTATTACCATACCTGATGTTTAGTGTGTCCCAAACTTGTCTTAATCCGTCTGGATGTCCAATAAATTTTAACGCCATTGACTTGGGAGATCCTTCCAAGCACTCTATGAGGAATCTAAGTTTCTCTCCATTAGATAGTACAGAGTTCTGTATGTTATCTTTGTAATATTCATTAAAAGGTAACCATTTCATCTCATCTCCATTGAACTTGACGATCTCTCCCACCTTTACCGCTTGCCGGGCTTTGGTTCTAGCCATTTGGCGCGTAAAACTTTCTTGGGCCATCGTGTTATTTAATATCGAGTTATCGGTATATAAATTTCTCGGATTATGATCAGCTCTATAGGGAATGTCATTATCAACAGGTATATAATTACCCTTAATAGGGTTCACTATAGGAGTTTCTACTTCGCTAGCAGTATATATGCGTGTAGGCTCCACACCTTGCGCATGAGATACTTCAGACCTAACAGGCTGACACATTGTTACCGAGGGTGGTGGTATACCCCTTTGTGTATTTACTAATTTATCGCGTTCTAGCGCGATACTTTGCTGCACTTCTTGCAACTCTAACCTACTTTCCCTTACTGTGGGGCGAGCCACGAAGTGAGTGAGCCTTAGCGTAGTGGTACCATTAATCAACCTGTCGTTCTGTCGTTCTGTCGTTCTGTCGTTCTGTCGTGTTCAATTTTAAACGTTAATAACTCGGCCAATCTTTGATGAAATCTATCCAAACTTGGTACACATGTTGTTTGGCAAAAGTTTAGAAATTTTCCAAGTAGAATTTCAGTGTGGCCTTCGAGAAGCTAAGATAATAGCAGTTAATTAGTTAATTAAGTTATTACGGTAAAAACACCATTTTCAACCTGCCTTTTAAAGGAAATTAATTGTTTTACAGTATAAGATTTAAATAATTATAATTAAAAATTATACAGATGTAATCCCCATACGCCATTCTATTATAGTTTTTAATTAGTTCAAGTGATTTGCTTTAATAATTGTGTCTTTAATTGATCTAAAGTAATTAAAACGGCAAAAAAATTTATTCTCATTAAATACTGCTCATTTATTGGCCAACATGCTGGTACATAGATGGGATGTGTGTGTCATTCCCAGTTGCTGGGAATGATTATTGGTCAAGTCTCTGCTGCTGGCTGGGAGTTGTTGCTAAGACTAACCAGAGAGGAATAGTAATAGACAACCAGTATTGCTATTCCAGCCCAGACAGCATTCTTTAAATTCACTATAAATGTTGTATTGCTATCTCAGGTAAATGACAGATATCATAACATAAATACTATCCATGGCATGGCTGTTGTGTAGGCTTCTGAAATAGTTTATTCCACAATGTATATGTCTGGTTATTTTTTAATTGAATTTTTGCAAAGTAGTAAAATTAATGTTCTTAAAAATAATATTATTATTTTATATGTAACCTAGGAAATTAGCTACATTTTTTCGCTGCAGCTTTAAGAGTGTACATTAATTTAATATTATTTCAATACCCATATTACTACATCGGCATAAGATGCGTTGGCGTTGTATCACACATCTCCACATATCACACATATCCACATAGATGTATCAACAGTTACTCGCACAGTTTCGAAACTTCGCATAGTTATAACTGTATAAAGATCGTCAGTCTGCGTTTAGGAAAAATATTTTATAACAAAACAGGACAAGTGACGAGCGCAACGAGGCATATAATGAAGACGAGTACTGCGTTGACTAAATTATTATATAAACCACCTGGCTTCACATATTGATCGCATCCCTAGTTATTATTATTATAAAGAACGTCCTAGCCTGCGTTTAAGAAATATATTTAAATACAAAACAGGACGAACGCAACGAGGCTTATAATGAATACGAGTACTGCGTTTATTATATTCCTATAAACCACCTGGCTTTGCATATTGA
Organism: Nemertoderma westbladi; assembly: GCA_032718475.1. Classification (NCBI taxonomy): domain Eukaryota; kingdom Metazoa; phylum Xenacoelomorpha; order Nemertodermatida; family Nemertodermatidae; genus Nemertoderma; species Nemertoderma westbladi. The sequence continues at coordinate 73,793 of JAUCBJ010008852.1, read as the reverse complement.
ACGTGCGATTGGAAATAAGTTCGTGCTACCCTTCCGTGGGTGGTAGATGTCGCGGTTATGTATTGGTGGTTGGGAAGGGTGGGGGGGGGGGGTTAAAAGGGGTGAACACGTACTGTCCCCCTTTCTTTGATTGATTGGTGGTGTGGGTAAATTTCTCAAAACCTGATTTTGTGATACAGTCGCTCAATTTTAATTTGTTTCTCATAACTGGGCCTCGTGCTGCGCGAAGGCCCCACGAACGTGTGCCCTTGAATTGCTGGACAGTCTCCTGCATCTGCCCGAGCAGGAGATCCATCCCCCGCCGTCTCTCGTCCACCCATTCGACCGCCGAAGCGGGAGTCGCCAATGTTGCAGCGAGCGGACGAGGGACAACGGGCGACAAATCAGGAATATTTCGCTCGGGGTCCAGGACCTGAACTGTCTCCTGGGCAGTTCTACGGGGCACAGGTAGCTTAGTGCTATGCAGAGGGAATTTAGAGGTAGTTTCAGGGAGCACAGGTGTATCTATCACAGAAGGGGTGATTTCAAGAACAGGCCTAATTATTTCAGGCTCATCTACTATAGTAGGGAGTCTTTCTATTTTAATTATTTGGTCTGTGGGCTCTGTACTACCTAAGTTGGTGTTATTTAGTTGCCTTCTAACAGCTGGAGGCAAATCAGGCAATTTCTGACGGTGGAATGTTCTTTTACGTCTACTTAGACGAGATCTATTTCCCTTGCCTTCAGTATCGGTGGTATCGCCTTCCTCAGATGATGTATATCCCTGTCTTTTGGGAGTAGATCGATTCATCATCTGCATATTACTAGCTGTTAACTGTTTATTTATGCAGTCTTGATTCTCCTGAATGTTTTCCAATTCTAATTGGGTGGTTTCTTCAGTCGCTCTCCGTTCGGCTTCTGCCACTGCCTCCCGCTTGCGTCCTTCCGCTTCGGCCGCTGCCTTTGCTGCTGCTACTGCCGCTTTTGCCTCTGCTGCTGCCACTGCCGCTGCCGCTTTTGTTTCTGCTTCTGCAGCTGCCACTGCTGCTGCTACTGCCGCTGCTTTTCTGTCTTCTATACTTTTTTTCTTTACTTGTTCTTCCTGGACTCGTGTGATGCGGAGTTGTTCATCAAATTTAGCCTGATTCGCAGCCCTCATTTCCACATCGATGGCATCCAACACAAGCTTGGTTCCTTCACTATTAGGGCTAAGTCCCTCTAACCTTCTCCTCAACTCGTCATCACCTAAAAAACGTTGATAGTCTGACAGATAGATGTCAATGGCATCCCTCTTATGCGGTTTCTCTGCCGTCGCTTCACTTTCCACTTGGGAAAAAGTAGCGTCTGTTGATTCTCCATGGGTTGAGCGCTCCTCCAGCTGAGCTTTCCACTGAGCTGTTCCTTGAACCTGGAGACTCACCCTTTGAAACCAAGTCTTTACGGCAACTTGCAACGACGTGTCTTGCCTTCGTTTAGAAGCCTCCTCAAAGGCCGATAATATTAGCCTGATTCGTAGAATTCTTTCTCTCACTTGATAAAGCAGTTGTCCCTGCTCTTGAGGTCCTTGTGGTTGTTGAAACAGTTGTCCTTTTACTCGCTCCATAGAGCTGAAGAATCCCTGTGCGTATCCGGCTGCGGACCTCTTCCACACAGCGGGATCGATGGTTTCCTTGGCTACTCCCATCCGGTGTATGTCTTCCCAGGCAGCTTCTGATAAATCAAACGGGAGTCCGGGTCCGGGGAAGTTCCATTGCGACTCGACCATGGACTTCAGTTCTTCCCTTGTGTATCCAGCATAACTATCTCTAGTTGAACGCTGGCTTCTCGCCCAATCGATCTGGTGTTCTTCCACAGCGATCAATAACCTAGTGAGTACGGCTGCAGGAAGGATGAGAAGGGGATCCGAATAAACCGCATCCATCATCTTTGCTCCGCGTTCTGGTGTCAGTTCTACAGTATCCTCACTACTGGAGCTGTTGGGCCGTTGAGAAGTAAGTTCTTGTCTCGCGGGTTGTTGCTGTTCCGCTGCTTCTTGGTCCCGCTTGACCTGAGCTCGAGTGCCTATGATAGACCTACGATGTTGGACCAGCCTAGGTTCTTTTATTACTACTGGAGGGATGACTTTCCTCACAGTGGGAGGTGAACTGAACTTACGACTAGAAGGTTCTACGCCTCTATCTGAGTCGCAGATAGTTACATCTAATAAACTGTCTGACAGGTTCTGCTTAGTATCAGACATGTTTATGTATACAGTTGAATGTCTACTGCTGTATTACAGTCTGAGCAAGTCTAGTAACTCAGTATTAACTGATAGCCTAGTAATTAATTACCGGTACTGCTACTCAGTGTAGCGTGATATATAATATATTAGAATACCGGTATGCTTATAGTATATATAACTATTATTACAGACTAGGTTTATCACAGAATACCGGTATAATTTTAGCACAAATATATATAAATATATAATAGGCCTATCGGGAATACCGGTATACAGCTTACAGTTTTGTAGTATATAATTATAATTCTGGAATAGAATTAATTACAAGTACCGGTATAGTTTCAGCCTAAATTTATAGAAATGAAGATAATAGGCCTATCGTAAATACCGGTATATCAATTATTTTAAATAATTGAATTTCTGAATTTTAGGGTTACTTTGTTACTTTACTTACTTTATTACCGTTATTTGAGCAGTAGTCCAACTGATATTGAGACCTAATGGTTGTATGGTAGGCCTACGATTTATAAATCGTTAGATTTGATTTATAATATATATATACCCGTTTTAATGGGTTTTGTCAATGTTTGAAATAAATGTTATTATTTCTGGGGGTAATCACTACACAAAGCGGTACGCTTTCAGTGAAGTGTTACTTATAGGACACTAAAACAAATAATACTAATTTACCTAAGTTACTTAATACTACAAATTACTTACAATTCGGGTGAGATTACAATCTCTAAATAAACACAAAAATTTACAAAAAACACAAAATACGAATTTTCAGGGTAATTTTACAAGAAGTCTACAAACCAGCCTAACAAAGGGTTAGAAATCTGGTAATTACAACGGACAGGGTACTACGGTATTTGAAAATAATAAGTAGTAGTAGATACACTGCGTTGTCCAGATAGGAAAATACTACCGCCTGACGACCTATAGCCGTATCGCTATAGGTACTACGTTATGTATCACGGAGTGTCCCTACCTAGAAGTTAATAGAGCTAATCGAACGTGCCTATCAACCAGTTTACAACACAAATATAATGCCTACACTAATTACTTTCGGAAAGCACTGTACACTAAACCCTAAATTAGGTACGAGTACTTGTACAATCAGATAATCAGTAGTTAAAAATACTTGAACAGCTAAAAGAACCACGGCATCTGCTGGAGTGACCGATGCACAACTCACCAGTCTTTACCTACGCCAAGCAGCCCGTGTAGTACCGGGGTTAATTTAACTATAGCGGTATGTATAACAAACACAATTACTGTAGGAACAAACTTGGGGAATGAATGTTGCGAATAATCGCATAAACTCTGAATAATAAATATTACGCTACGCGTACAAACTACTCAAACAAAATGCAGACCAAATACTGACAGACTACCATCAAGCCTAAACAAACTACGGTATATGCAGACTCCGAAATGATTAGGTAGTATGCGTTCTAACCCAGTAGTACGACTTATTCTTTAGTTGGGGGTTTACCTTACAGCATTGGCTGCCCCTACTTCCTAACCGTTCTTTATCGGACAAGGGCTCTACACACACTACAATCCGTTCAGACCTAATAACAGCCAGACAACTATCCAGCCTACAAATTATCTAAATAAATATTATACGCTACCCGTACAGACTTACACAATCAAAGTACAGACTAAACGATGGCAGACTACTCTCAAGCCTAAATAAACTACAGGACATGCAGACTCCGAAATGATTAGGTAGTATGCGTTCTAACCCAGTAGTACGACTTATTCTTTAGTTGGGGGTTTACCTTACAGCATTGGCTGCCCCTACTTCCTAACCGTTCTTTATCGGACAGGTGATCTACACACACTGCAATCCGTTCAGACCTAACAGCAATCAGACAACAGCTCAGCCTACAAATTGTCTGCACAATCTGATCAGGCTTACACGCCTTCTGTTCAATACTGGCCTACAAATAAAATAAAACTGACAGAAATAAGTAAGCTCCAAAAGAAACAAGGGGTGTACAGTCCCTAATCTCTTAAACAGCCTACCGGTATGCAACAATCAAATCGAATAATACTAATGTACTTATACGGAAGTACCGGTTAGGACAGTTGGGCCTACGGACCTACAGAAGTACCGGTTCTGGCAGTTGGACCTACGGACCTACGGCAGTACCGGTTCTGGCGGTTGGGCCTACTGACCTACTGAAGTACCGTTCAGGTTTACCGGTTGACCGGTACTTTCAACTTTATTGCTTACTGCAATAAAGAAGCTATATCCGTTATTGTTCGCGCTTTTAGACCTTTGGCAGTTTAACCCGCCAAATTAGGATGTCTTCTAGATAATAAATCACATTTAGTCTATGACAAGTATTTAATTCACTACACTAGTCGAAACCAATCTGTGCACGATCATTCACCCGCTGGATATACCCGGGAGATTGGGTTCGACGGCTTAATTTTATTGCTATGTAAGCCTAATGTATTATTCGACTGACAGTATTATATAATCTCTGACAATATTATTCACCTTCGGGAAATATTAACAGTTCCTTTAGGACGTGGCGCTCTATCTATATAAACAGAGTTATGACTTAAACTACTCACAACGATATGGCTTAGTTATAATTCACATATATGGCGCATTCTTTAGGAAATGCTTCGTTATCAGGCTCACTCATACACAATGCTGCACAATACTGCACACTGATCTGCCGATCTTCACTGATTTTAGTTATATATAAAAGGAACACGGACTGACTCATGTAGGGTCTATCAAATAACATTAGATTCACTTCAAACCACTTTAACATAAGTCACAATCGTTATATGTAACCTTTCTCTCTTACCTTCGGTATATCAAGAATATTGGGTTTCGGGGTTATTTATCGTTATTCCAAATATAATAATTCATCAACCATATTATGAAGAACTGACAGTAAATAGCAGTATAACAATATATAAGTATGCACAGTGATTCCGTGTGTGTTAAGTTCATTAGTTTGATATTAAGTGTTGGTTTGATAACGGATATATGCCCTTTATAATTAAGCCTACTAGTGTTGGACTAAAACAGAAAAGCACAAAATATTTACAAGCCGTTCTCTCCTGGCTTAGGAAAGAAAGACCAACAACACTGAAAACTGATAAGAATAACCTTATTTACAAAGGCTTCCACCCAACACAGAGAAAGAGCATACAGATAGGAAATTCAGTTCAGTAGATCTGTGATAGGTCGAAATCAAAATCAACTCAAATCCTATTGGCAGATACTTTCCCAAGCTGGTTGGACAATCAAACGTAGCCCAGATCCCTTCGCACAGCGAATCAGCCAATCAGCCGGTAACTTGTGCTATTCGAGTTATAGATCCCCTTTTAGAGTATTCAGCGCCTGGGGGGGAACTGGTTAACAAGGCAAACGAATCAGTTATCCCACAAAAGCTTTTACAAGCTCCTACTTTAGGCTTAGTCAATTTATTATCTTATGATACAAACATGAATTGATTATTTCAAAACGGTCTCAAAGTCTTTCACCACGGGCACTCAGGGAAATGCTGGGGTTTGGGGGCGGCAGCCCCCAATTAAATGAAAAACAAACAAAATTTGACTATAAAAATGTTTCTTTTATAATTTTGAAAAAATTTGACTAGATACAACTGGATTAGATTAACTGGGGGGGAAGTGTCCGGGGGGAACTGTCCGGGGGGGGGGGGGGGGGTGTTCGGGGGCGAATTTTCCTAACTTCGTTTATCGCCTTGTATAACACCAATGATTTGGCAGATAGGGTCTGATACTGTATATAAACTGATACATTTCGTAAGTAGTTCACAGCTAACAATGCCCATAGCGCATTAATAAATTCACGTAATTTTTATTGTATAGAGAAATTAAATAAATATATCATTCTTGATATAAAACGATTTAAATTTCCACAACAAATATTTTTATTTTCTACAATCTTTAATTAATATAACTTCGGGTGTTTTTAACATTCTTTTTCATCGATAAAATTATATTTACAAAATATTAAACAATTTTGATATTATTGTAAATATAAATCCGTACCTTACGATGGCGGATTTAAGCCAATTTAATTTATTGGTGAAGAAAATTGTTTTAAACATAAGCAAACGGAGAAAGAGTTTCCACAAACTAATGTCGGTAGACTATATGCTACCTACTGACCTAGGAAATAAAGATATCAAACAATAGTAAAAACATAATTACTTTAATGTAATAAAATAAACCTGGGAGGGGCCGGTTGTACTCAATTAGGTATCATCGGGATTGAGTAATGAATTTGAATAAAGCAGCAATCTGCGATCACTTAATATGGCATTTCCTACTTTAATTTTTAAACTTTTTTATTTTCCACATTAGTTTGAATCTATTTTTCCATTTTCTTTTTTGTTTAAAACGAATTTCATCACCATTAAAAACTGGAAACTAAATTGGCTAAACCAGCCACTGCAGTATACCCACGTTGTATAAACATGCGCATCAATATGATTAATTGTTTGTCAAAAGTGCTATTTAATTTTGTATGAACGTTTGATTTTTGTAATTTTTATGATTGATTCAGTTTTTTTTGTTTTAATTGAGATAGACGCCCCGAGTAATTTGTTGTGCGAATAAAAGCCGCTGATTATAATACAGTATAATTGCTTTGCAAAAATTTATCTACCAAGTTAATTGTGATAATGTATTATTTTAATCCAAAATTAATTGTAACATTAAAAAAATATTGCTGATGAAAATGTGCAGATATAATAATAATTGTTGTTATTGATAAAAATAGGATTCGCAATGTTATTATTGATAATATTTCATAAACAATTTAAAACAATTCAATAGCAATTGTAAGTATTGTTCTTTTAAATTCCTGTTTAATTATTACTTATACAAAATGTATTATTAATTTTATTTATTTAAATTTGAGTGACTTATTATTAGAAAATTCAATTATGAATTCACGTAGTTTGCATATTGAGTAATCACTCTTATCTATTGTTTCATTGGCGGATTTCAATTATTTGCAATTAATTGAATAATTACACATTTATTGAGTTGTGCACTCTAACTATGGTGGTATCTACTGTAGAGCAAACCTACATCCCACTGACCTTTATATATTTCCACTATTGGTGACGGGTAACCGGAGTAATAACATTTAATAATTCCTTCTTTTCCATAGTCTTTAACAAATACGTCGCCATTGCAGGTTATATTTGCGAAGCCTCTATCTAGTGGGGACGAAACATACATAGTAATTTTAGATTTTATAAATTTATTTAATGATTTTAAATTAAATTTCATTTGAATATAATATGTTAAGTACATTATTATAACTCGATAATACCCCGCAATTAATCAATTAAGATAAACAAATCAGAGCCCCCCCCCCCCCCCCTCCCATCTTTGTCCTGCATTACAGCAGTGGTGGTCAACTTGAGCGTTCTCTATAACACAAGACCGTAATGACCATACCCGGACCAGATGGCATGAAGGTGGTGTGTACTTGCGTACCGCCGGCACCCCCAACCTGCACGTATACTGAGCGGGCCCGAGGCTGACCTATCAGTATATGGATTCTGTCGCCGCCGCCGTAACCAGTATGTATCACACAGACTCCAATTGGGATTGTAAGATGCAAACCAAGAATGACTTGCATCAACCAAACAAACTGCCTCCCGTCTAATGTAATAAACACTCGTATAAGCAGACAAATTAAAATCACAATTAGGGCGCGGCGATGTATCATCCCTATCCGCAACCATGGAAACGGCCCCAAAGAGCAGTAAGTAAGTATCACTCTGCACACCTTCATAACCTGTTTGCATATTCTTTATAGTCGTCTTGCACAACGTAATATTCCGCTCACACACTTTATAGTCCACTTAACTTTATAGTCCAATTACACAACTTTATAGTCCACTTATACAACTTATAGTTTACTTACACAACTTTATAGTACACTTACACAACTTTATAGTCCACTTACACAACTTTATAGTACACTTACACAACTTTATAGTACACTTACACAACTTTATAGTCCACTTACACAACTTTATAGTCCACTTACACAACTTTATAGTCCACTTATACAACTTATAGTTCACTTATACAACTTATAGTCCACTTACACAACTTTATAGTCCACTTACACAACTTTATAGTCCACTTACACAACTTTATAGTCCACTTACACAACTTTATAGTCCACTTACACAACTTTATAGTCCACTTACACAACTTTATAGTACACTTACACAACTTTATAGTCCACTTATACAACTTATAGTTCACTTATACAACTTATAGTCCACTTACACAACTTTATAGTCCACTTACACAACTTTATAGTCCACTTACACAACTTTATAATTCACTTTTACAACTTTATAGTCCACTTACACAACTTTATAGTCCACTTATACAACTTATAACTTTTTATAACAACTTTTTTCCTGCTCTCCTCCTCCAAAAGCCTTGCCGCAGTTCTACCACAGATACCCACCGGTTAGTGCTACAACGAAGACTGCTACTATGGAAACAAGCCGATTTTGCTGAGTTTCTGAAAGAAGGTAGAGCTATTCAACACCAACTAAATAAATCCCGCCCTACAGTTGGATCTGGAGACCTAAACAAGGTTTTCATTCGCTATATGTTAACCGGCAACACCTCAGCGGCCGTTCGCCTACTAGATGAAAACTCAAGGGGTAAGGTTTTGAATATCAATGACTCTTATATTGAGACAGACGCGTTAGGTAATGAGACAAAGAAGCCTGTACGTGCAGCACTTTTGGAAAAGCATCCTAACCCAGGTGAAGTCGACGTTTCATTCGCTATATGTTAACCGGCAACACCTCAGCGGCCGTTCGCCTACTAGATGAAAACTCAAGGGGTAAGGTTTTGAATATCAATGACTCTTATATTGAGACAGACGCGTTAGGTAATGAGACAAAGAAGCCTGTACGTGCAGCAGTTTTGGAAAAGCATCCTAACCCAGGTGAAGTCGACGTTTCAGTGTTACTACAGGAACCTCGCCCAAATACCCCAATCCATCATGACGTGATTTTTGAAGCAGTTGATGAACAACTTATCCTCAGATCTATCTTAAATATCCACGGCTCTGCAGCAGGTCCCTCGGGGTTAGACGTAGATGGGTACAAGCACATAATGACGAAATTTCGCAGGCAGTCCACCGAACTATGCATGAGCATAGCACAGTTGGCCAAACGAGTAGCGCAGGAGTCGCTTGAAAACGACTCACTTGAACCTCTTTTAGCATCACGTCTCTTGGCTTTGGACAAATGCCCAGGGGTCAGGCCAATCGGGATTGGTGAAGTGGTTAGAAGGATTGTTGGAAAGGCAATTATTTACTGTGTTCAAGGTGATTTACAGGAAATTGGGGGAACAAACCAGCTATGTCTGGGTCAAAAATCCGGGGTTGAGGCTGCCATACACTGCTTGGTGGATGATTTCAAGTCTGACACCAGTGAAGGTCTATTGATGATCGATGCATCCAATGCATTTAACGCAATGAACAGACATGTTGCACTAAATAACATATATTACATATGCCCCTCTTTGCACAAGACAATGCTTAACTACTATAAAAAACCATCCAAATTGTTTATAGATGGAGAATATATCATGTCATCTGAAGGAATGACTCAGGGATGTCCAGTGGCAATGCCCGGATATGGACTGTGCATAACTCCCCTCATTGATAGTCTCGGCGCCGTAACCACCACTTCCCAGAAGTGGTTTGCTGATGACGCCAATGCTAGCAGTCGTCTAAAACAACTAAGAAAATATTGGGGAGAATTGGTCGAATGGGGACCTAAATACGGGTATTTTCCAAATGCCTCAAAAACTTGGTTAATAGTAAAACCCGAGTTATTAGAAGAGGCGAGGATGCTGTTTGCAGGAACCAATGTGCAGATATCTGCAGGTGGTCATAGGATCCTGGGCGGTGCAGTTGGTAGTGACGATTCCATTCGGCAGTTTGTTCTTGATAAGGTCGAGTCTTTTGTTCAACAGGTGGAGCGATTGAGTCCGATCGCAGACATTGACCCGCATTGTGCATTTACCTGTCTTTCGTTTGGACTCTCTGCGAAGTGGCGGTTCATTTGTCGGGTAATCCCCAATATCGAGCTGCTATTGGCACCACTCGACGAGGCAGTTAAGACTTTCCTAATGAAACTGGGGAACAGAGTAAACTTATCTGAAACCGAACAGAAACTAATAGCGCTGCCAACAAGATTGGGAGGACTAGGCATACCCATTCCATCAGATCTTAGTAAGGAATACAATAACTCAAGAGCCATCAGTGAGCCATTGATGGAGCGACTTCCAACAGATACAATGGCCGATGTCAGGGAAAAACAGAAAGAAGCATCCAAAGCTATCAAATCGGAGCAAAACATAAGGGTCGCAGAAGAAATACAAAGTATACAGGTCGCAATATCCCCAGTTCAGGAACAACTACGAATCTTATCTTCACAGAAGGCTCAACACCAGACCATCAACCCAGCACAACTATCACCTCACAAAGTCAGAGTTCAGGGATGCGATCCAGCTTAGGTTCAGATGGCAGTTGCAGGCGACACCAGCGGAATGTGCCTGTGGGGCGCGGTTCACAGTAAACCACGTTTTATCGTGCCCCACAGGTGGATTTCCGTCAGTCCGTCACAATGAAATCAGAGATTTCATCGCCAACACATTAACCGAGGTTGCTCATGACATTTCAATCGAGCCTGTACTCCAACCAATCACTGGGGAAACATTCCATCGCTCCACAACCACAAGGGATGAGGGTGCTCGGTTAGATGTATCTGTCAGTGGTTTCTGGGGAGGTCGTTATGAGAAACTGTTGATTGATGTTTCTGTATTTAACCCCCTAGCACCGTCCAATTCCTCTTTGGGCGTCGATAGAGCTTATACCCATCACGAGAACCGAAAGAGGGCCCAATATGAAGAAAGAGTTCGGGATGTAGAAATGTCAACGTTCTATCCCTTCATTCTAGCGGCTACTGGAGGAATGGGTTGGAGTGCACATATCTTCACTAAACGTCTCGCTGATTTGTTAGCAGTGAAGAGAGAGATCAGCTACAATGAAGCAATTCAGTGGCTTCGCCGCAAAATCAGCTTTGCTTTATTACGTTCAGTAATAATGTGTGTTCGCGGAAGCAGATCGACACTAAGGCGACCCATTCTGCACAATATGGCCGATACCTCAATCTTGGTAGCCAATGCGGACGCGCGGAACTTATAGTTCACACAAATTTATAGTCCACTTATACAACTTATAGTTCACTTACACAACTTTATAGTACATTTACACAACTTTATAGTCCACTTATACAACTTATAGTTCACTTACACAACTTATAGTTCACTTACACAACTTTATAGTACACTTACACAACTTTATAGTTCACTTACACAACTTTATTGTCCGCTTACACAACTTTATTGTCCTCTTACACAACTTTATTGTCCGCTTACTCAACTTTATTGTCCGCTTACTCAACTTTATATTCAGCTTGCTCAACTTAGTGCATTCACACAACTTTAAGTACCCCATTTTACAATTTGCAGTTTGTTCACATTATTTAATAGTCAGCCCACGCAATATTCACAAGCGGCGTATAAAGTTATCCTTTATGTAGCCTACACCTGTAACCTGCTCTGACTACTTGTTCCGCATTAATATTAAATGCCCTGGAAAATTAGTAAATTATATCAGAATTATTTCTTAAAAACAGCTCCCAATATGTATAAAAATTCTAACCAAAACAGTAAATTGTCTAGAAACTTTGGTCTAGAATTGGTCTAGAAACCTCAGATAATTTAAATACAATAATAAATAATTTAATTAATTACCATAAACAGTGATATTGATGGAGTCATTCTTAGTTACATCTGTATAACAGTTCATTAACACACATTTGTATTCGCCAGTATCAGCAGCTGTTAATGTGTTGAGTTGCCATGACTCATGAGTTGTTGTATGCGAGGGATCGGGCCAGGAGTCCCACCTTATTGGAGTTTCCTATGGAAATATATGAAAGGGAAATAGAGACTGGAAATAATTTTTATTTTATTTTATTTTAAATGTTAAATAACATTTCCTTGATAACAATCCAACTCCGGATATTGTCAACGAATCATTACTATGGTTACACCTGTCATAGTTTTTATTTAATTAATTAAATATTTGTTCTATAATATTATTATTTATGATAAATAATACTTATTATAATATTTAATGAAATTAAAAATAATGTTAAAAAAATGACATATTATATTTAATTTTTACAAGTGAAAGTTTTATTACAGGGAATGAAACGCTACTTACTCTAGCCAATAAGAAAAAATCACTACTTACTCTACTACTACTACTAGGTCGAGCGAACTCGGACAGTGGAAATGAGATCCTTCCAGGCTTCCCGATTCTCCATAGTTGTCGCAATTTCGTTTCTCCCAAGTTCAGTATCCCTTTCAAGTTGATCTCTATATGTTATGGCCGGTCGTCCATGACTACGCTTTCCATGAGTTGGTTGCCAGAAAAGTAGATCTGGTATGACCTCGTCTTTACTTCGCCAGCAGTGCCCACTGAATCTTAATCTGCGTTCACGGAGGGTGGTTGATACAGGTGTTATTGTACCATAAAGCTCGGCGTTTGTCATGTGTTGTCTCAGGCTGATGTTTAGGGCTGCCCTTAGTAGTCTTGTGTTGCAACCATCAATTCGTTGTTCAAGTGATTTAGTCAGTGTCCAGGTCTCACCCCCGTATAAAAATACACTTTCCACTGTGGCTCGAAAGAACTTAGTCTTCAGGTGCCTGGAGAGATCTGATTTCCAGATGGTATCCATTTTTGATAGAGCTACCCAAGCCTTTGCTTTCCTAACTTCTATGTCCTTTTTGCTACTCTCTAGCCATTATCCTGGGTACTGGAAGTCGTAATATTTACTATCCCCGCATTCCTAACATGTTTTTTTCGCATGCATTTGAAAATTATTTATTTAATCCCTTTTTTATTTTATTTTATATTTTTATATTTGTTATACTTTTTATTCCCTTTTATTTTTGGGCAGTATTACTTACTAAAACAGATCAATGTTACTAAATTCATTTTGATGAATTAGATTTAAATTGTGAATCTATTTAGTGTTAATTAAACTAACACGTTTGGTGAGATGGTTTCCGTTGAAAAACAAATATAAGCATTGCACACTCTCCGTATACTGTTCAACTTTTGCAGAGCAGGATATTGTCATGGATTCCCCTTTGACACGATATGGCATGTCTTCGTCTACTGTTGCACGTGGCTGGGCTGTCAGTCTGTTTGCTGTAACACAAAAATATGTTTATTCTGGGTGAGCCAGAATACACCGCAGTTAGTCTTCAACCTTACAGTGAATTGTTGGTAGCAATGGATAGCCGACCATGCAAGAATTCCAAATAAAACACAATCTGTGCTTCGTTTGAAAATAGCTAAGATAAGGGTAGGGCATTCGAAAGAATGCCCATATCTCAGCATTATTTAAGGAAAGTTGCATGGTTTTGAATTGCACGAAGCTATATTATTCTATTTGATAGATACACCATATCTAGAACATTTTGTTTACGTATTAATATCAGAGTTATAGTAAGTTATCAGGCAAGCCTTTCAATGTTTAGAAGCTTCTCAAAGTGGTCCTTCCAACCTTTGAGGCATTTAGTCTAAACCTTGGTGGTTGGTTGGTTGGCTTTTCCTCCCAGTGAGCAGGTTTACTGTTTGTCCTGCCTGGGCTGATTGCCTATTGTTAATGGCATCAACCTGCTTATTGATAAGTTCTATTGTATCCCGAATGCGCATCGCGTGTATACAGTAGTAGACGGAAAGATTGGAGGCTGTCTTTCTAAAGTGAAAACACCAAAATCTTTTTAACTGTGATGTGCCAGTTAAAAAGATTTCGGTGTTTTCACTTTAGAGAATCCTGGAACGTGTATGCGTGTTGCGCTAATTCCCCACAACCTGATAGTGGTTGGTTTTCGCTGCCGCAGCAAAGGGATAAGCAAGGATGATAGGGAATGATTTTTGGGTTTCATTTACACCTCGCAAAAAAAATGTATTACCAGTACAAATAATTTGTAAGTAAAATTACTTTGATGGACTTTTCTAATCAAAACAATAAACGTATTTTTTTTTTCAAAATGTCATACTCTCAATTCAATTCTTTCAGAAAGGCCCTTTTTTAACTCAACAAGCGGGACTATCGGCAATAGTTAGGGTAATTGTCAACATAAATTATTTATGCCGCCAAAGCCAAGGATCAACCTTTTATCTCTCACTACTAGCGGTAAGAGAATCAACTACTGTACACGATATGTACACGATGTGTAGAAATGAGTTTTACAAGGAATCTTGAGAGGATTTAAGATGATTTAGTTTATAACAAAATATATTTATAATAATTTATAAATAATATATTTATTCATACCTGAATAGATGAGCTTGTAATAAGACCTTTCATTTACAGACGCTGTATATATGGAGCAATAGATTGTCACTGGATTTCTACCCAAATGTTTCAAAGCTTGCATAAACGAATCCCAATGAATTATTCCTCCTTCTCTCAACCATTTCTGCAAGTAAATTATTTATAATTATTGTTGCTTAAAGTACTCCACAAATTTAACTTTTGGCTAACTTATTCTATGGAAGATTGCAAAAGCAAACAGTTGGCCAAAGCTGGAGGCGACCCGAAGCTGGAGGCGACCCGATGCCTAAGGCGACCCGAAGCCAGAGGCGACCCGATGCCTGAGGCAACCCGAAGCCAGAGGCAACCCAAAGCCAGAGGCGACCCAAAGCCTGAGACGACCTGAAGCCTGAGGCGACCCAAAGCCAGAGGCGACCCAAAGCCTGAGGCTACCTGAAGCCTGAGGCGACCCAAAGCCTGAGGTGACCCAAAGCCTGAGGCGACCCGAAGCCTGAGGCGACCCGAAGCCTGAGGAAACCCGAAGCCTGAGGCGACCCAAAGCCTGAGGCAACCCGAAGCTTGAGGCAACCCAAAGCCTGAGGCGACCTGATGCCTGAGGCGACCCGAAGCTTGAGGCAACCCAAAGCCTGAGGCGACCCGATGCCTGAGGCAACCCGATGCCTGAGGCGACCTAAAGCTTTAGGTGACCCGAAGGAAGAGGCGACCCGAAGCCTGAGGCGACCCGATGCCTGAGGCGACCCGAAGCCTGAGGCCACCCAATGCTTGAGGCGACCCGAAGCCTGAGGTGACCCGATGCCTGAGGCGACCCGAACCCTGAGGCGACCTGAAGGCAGAGGCGACCCGAAGCCTGAGGCAACCCGATGCCTGAGGCAACCCAAAGCCTGAGGCGACCCGAAGCCTGAGGCGACCCGAAGGCAGAGGCGACCAGAAGCCTGAGGCAACCCGATGCCCGAGGCGACCCGAAGCCTGAGGCGACCCGAACCCTGAGGCAACCCGAAGACAGAAGCGACCCGAAGCCTGAGGCAACCCGATGCCTGAGGTGACCCGAAGCCTAAGGCGACCCGAAGCCTGAGGCGACCCGAAGGCAGAGGCGACCCGAAGCCTGGTTCGACCCAATGCCCGAGGCGACCCGAAGCCTGAAGCGAGCCGAAGCCTGAGGCGACCCGATGCCTGAGGCGACCCGAAGCCTGAGGCGACCCGATGCCTGAGACGACCCGAAGCCTGGGGCGACCCGATGCCTGAGGCAACCCGAAGCCTGAGGCGACCTGAAGGCAGAGGCGACCCAAAGCCTGAGGCAACCCGATGCCTGAGGCGACCCGAAGCCTGAGGCAACCCGAAGCCTGAGGCGACTCGAAGGCAGAGGCGACCCAAAGCCTGAGGCGACCCGATGCCCGAGGCGACCCGAAGCCTGAGGCGAGCCGAAGCCTGAGGCGACCTGGAGCCTGAGGCGACCCGAACCCTGAGGCGACCCAAGGGCAGAGGCGACCCGAAGCCTGAGGCAACCCGATGCCTGAGGCGACCCGAAGCCTAAGGCGACCCGAAGCCTGAGGTAATCCGAAGGCAGAGGCGACCCGAACCCTGGTTCGACCCGATGCCCGAGGCGACCCGAAGCCTGAGGCGAGCCGAAGCCTGAGGCGACCCGATGCCTGAGGCGACCCGAAGCCTAAGGCGACCCGAAGCCTGAGGCGACCCGAAGGCAGAGGCGACCCGAAGCCTGGTTCGACCCGATGCCCGAGGCGACCCGAAGCCTGAGGAGAGCCGAAGCCTGAGGCGACCCGATGCCTGAGGCGACCCGATGCCTGAGACGACCCGAAGCCTGAGGCAACCCGATGCCTGAGGCAACCCGAAGCCTGAGGTGACCCGATGCCTGAGGCAACCCGAAGCCTGAGGTGACCCGATGCCTGAGGCGACCCAATGCCTGAGGCACTACTAGGATCGGCATGCTGCATTGCAGCTGCATTTTTAAGAATGCTGTGCCGGCTTGTCAACAAAATTGCACCGCCACAACTCCCTATCACCCATGACATTTGCTAGATCATCCGCATCTTTAAGGCCAGTGTCCTTTAAGATGCGTCTCAAGAAAGTCATGGGCTGTCCTCCATGCTTATTCACTCCATGAGGCTGCCAAATTACAAGATTATGCACTGGCTGGTCCTCACGGCGAAAGCAATGTCCTGCAAAGCGGAGGCGATTTTGTTCTAGTGTCAAGCTTGGGGGAACCAATGAGACACCTCCAATGTTATATAGTGTCTCGTTGGAGATGTGGGCATTGTACTTGACACAATGAACCCGGCGTAGCATTCTTGTGAATGTGCCATCCAGAGATTTGGTGTCCTCAGCAGTTAGAGCCCAGCATGGACTCCCGTAGAGGTGTACTGGAACTACTGCTGCTCTAAATAATCGGACCTTAAGTTTCCGTTTAATTCTCGGTGACTTCCAAATCCTGGAAAGCCTATTCAAGGCTGCCCATGCCTTTCCCTTGCGTATTCGAAGGTCCTCACCTGACTTCCGGATCCATGATCCCAGGTAACAGAAGTCGTCCACATGCTCAAGCATACCATCCTTTGACCTTATGCTCATCCGATCAGAGACTTGCTGAGGACTTTCAAAGTTAACTGTCAGAATTTTGGTCTTTCTGGAGTTAATAAAAAGACCAACACTAGAAGCAGCATGTTCTAATGAGCTGAGGAGCCATTGGGCTCCCTCTAATGATTCTGAGAGTACTCCTAAGTCATCAGCAAAGTCTAGATCAGTTAGGTACTTGGCAGGATTTCCTCGACTTTTGGAGCCAGTAGGTGGAGTTATCATCACCCCATCATCATTATAATGATCTAAGGACATGCGTAGAACATAGTCAACCACTACTACTACTACTACTAGGATCGGCATGCTGCATTGCAGCTGCATTTTTAAGAATGCTGTGCCGGCTTGTCAACAAAATTGCACCGCCACAACTCCCTATCACCCATGACATTTGCTAGATCATCCGCATCTTTAAGGCCAGTGTCCTTTAAGATGCGTCTCAAGAAAGTCATGGGCTGTCCACCATGCTTATTCACTCCATGAGGCTGCCAAAGTACAAGATTATGCACTGGCTGGTCCTCACGGCGAAAGCAATGTCCTGCAAAGCGGAGGCGATTTTGTTCTAGTGTCAAGCTTGGGGGAACCAATGAGACACCTCCAATGTTATATAGTGTCTGGTTGGAGATGTGTGCATTGTACTTGACACAATGTACCCGGCGTAGCATTCTTGTGAATGTGCCATCCAGAGATTTGGTGTCCTCAGCAGTTAGAGCCCAGCATTGACTCCCGTAGAGGAGTACTGGAACTACTGCTGCTCTGAATAATCTTAAGTTTCCGATTAATTCTAGGTGACTTCCAAATCCTGGAAAGCTTATTCAAGGCTGCCCATGCCTTTCCCTTACGTATTCGAAGGTCCTCAATGCCTGAGGCGACCCAAAGCCTGGCGCAACCCGATGCCTGAGGCGATCCGAAGCCTGAGTCGACCCGATGCCTGAGGCGACCCGAAGCCTGAGGCGACCCGATGCCTGAGGCAACCCGAAGCCTGAGGCGACCCGATGCCTGAGGCAACCCAATGCCTGAGGCAACCTGAAGCCTGAGGCGACCCGATGCCTGAGGCGACCCGATGCCTGAGGCGACCCGAAGCCTGAGGTGACCCGAAGCCTGAGGCGACCCGATGCCTGAGGCGACCCGATGCCTGAGGCGACCCGAAGCCTGAGGTGACCCGAAGCCTGAGGCGACCCAAAGCCTGAGGCGACCCAATGCCTGAGGCGACCCGATGCCTGAGAAGACCCGAAGCCTGAGGTGACCTGAAGCCTGAGGCGACCCAAAGCCTGAGGCGACCCAAAGCCTGAGGCGACCCGAAGCCTGAGGCGACCCGATGCCTGAGGCGATCCGAAGCCTGAGTCGACCCGATGCCTGAGGCGACCCGAAGCCTGAGGCGACCCGATGCCTGAGGCAACCCGAAGCCTGAGGCGACCCGATGCCTGAGGCAACCCAATGCCTGAGGCAACCTGAAGCCTGAGGCGACCCGATGCCTGAGGCGACCCGATGCCTGAGGCGACCCGAAGCCTGAGGTGACCCGAAGCCTGAGGCGACCCGATGCCTGAGGCGACCCGATGCCTGAGGCGACCCGAAGCCTGAGGTGACCCGAAGCCTGAGGCGACCCAAAGCCTGAGGCGACCCAATGCCTGAGGCGACCCGATGCCTGAGAAGACCCGAAGCCTGAGGTGACCTGAAGCCTGAGGCGACCCAAAGCCTGAGGCGACCCGAAGCCTGAGGCGACCCGATGCCTGAGGCGACCCGATGCCTGAGGCGACCCGAAGCCTGAGGTGACCCGAAGCCTGAGGCGACCCAAAGCCTGAGGCGACCCAATGCCTGAGGCGACCCGATGCCTGAGAAGACCCGAAGCCTGAGGTGACCTGAAGCCTGAGGCGACCCAAAGCCTGAGGCGACCCGAAGCCTGAGGCGACCCGATGCCTGAGGCGAGACAAAGCCGGAGGCGACCTGAAGCCTGATGAGACCCGATGCCTGAGGCGACCCGAAGCCTGAGGCGACTCAATGCTTCAGGCGACCGGATGCCTGAGGCGACCCGAAGAAGCCTGAGGCGACCCGATGCTGGAGGCAACGCGATGCCAGAGGCGACCCAAAGCCTGAGGCAACCCGATGCTGGAGGCGACCCGATGCCTGATGCGACCAGAAGCCTGCGGCGACCTGAAGGCAGAGGCGACCCAAAGCCGAATGCAACCTGAAGCTGGTGGCGACCCAGAGCCGGATATTTGTAAGCCCGGCACTCAACTAACTAAGCTACACCGCCTTCAATGGAAGATTGACTCTTTAAATATTTCGCTAATATTTCGCGAGAGAGTAGGAGAGAAGGCAAAACAGGTTAACAGCCTGCAAAAATAATAATTTCACTATATTTAATAAACGATCAATCCATTGCATTGTACCTTCGTGTAACATAAGATAATCAATTTTATTTTAAGATAATCCCTCCTCATTAACGAGGGAACGGTACCGTTTGTGTGTTTTTCTCATTTCTGTGCTCGCAGGAAGTGTGAAATACACAACAAGCCCGTAGTGTGGTAGAATTTCTGTTTATTATTATTGGCACTACAGTATTTATTGCGTTATTTGGTTGTTTGGTCATCTATGTGTGTAACTGTAACTGTAACTGTAACTGTAACTGTAACTGTAACTGTAACTGTAACTGTAACTGTAACTGTAACTGTAACTGTAACTGTAACTGTAACTGTAACTGTAACTGTAACTGTAACTGTAACTGTAACTGTAACTGTAACTGTAACTGTAACTGTAACTGTAACTGTAACTGTAACTGTAACTGTAACTGTAACTGTAACTGTAACTGTAACTGTAACTGTAACTGTAACTGTAACTGTAACTGTAACTGTAACTGTAACTGTAACTGTAACTGTAACTGTAACTGTAACTGTAACTGTAACTGTAACTGTAACTGTAACTGTAACTGTAACTGTAACTGTAACTGTAACTGTAACTGTAACTGTAACTGTAACTGTAACTGTAACTGTAACTGTAACTGTAACTGTAACTGTAACTGTAACTGTAACTGTAACTGTAACTGTAACTGTAACTGTAACTGTAACTGTAACTGTAACTGTAACTGTAACTGTAACTGTAACTGTAACTGTAACTGTAACTGTAACTGTAACTGTAACTGTAACTGTAACTGTAACTGTAACTGTAACTGTAACTGTAACTGTAACTGTAACTGTAACTGTAACTGTAACTGTAACTGTAACTGTAACTGTAACTGTAACTGTAACTGTAACTGTAACTGTAACTGTAACTGTAACTGTAACTGTAACTGTAACTGTAACTGTAACTGTAACTGTAACTGTAACTGTAACTGTAACTGTAACTGTAACTGTAACTGTAACTGTAACTGTAACTGTAACTGTAACTGTAACTGTAACTGTAACTGTAACTGTAACTGTAACTGTAACTGTAACTGTAACTGTAACTGTAACTGTAACTGTAACTGTAACTGTAACTGTAACTGTAACTGTAACTGTAACTGTAACTGTAACTGTAACTGTAACTGTAACTGTAACTGTAACTGTAACTGTAACTGTAACTGTAACTGTAACTGTAACTGTAACTGTAACTGTAACTGTAACTGTAACTGTAACTGTAACTGTAACTGTAACTGTAACTGTAACTGTAACTGTAACTGTAACTGTAACTGTAACTGTAACTGTAACTGTAACTGTAACTGTAACTGTAACTGTAACTGTAACTGTAACTGTAACTGTAACTGTAACTGTAACTGTAACTGTAACTGTAACTGTAACTGTAACTGTAACTGTAACTGTAACTGTAACTGTAACTGTAACTGTAACTGTAACTGTAACTGTAACTGTAACTGTAACTGTAACTGTAACTGTAACTGTAACTGTAACTGTAACTGTAACTGTAACTGTAACTGTAACTGTAACTGTAACTGTAACTGTAACTGTAACTGTAACTGTAACTGTAACTGTAACTGTAACTGTAACTGTAACTGTAACTGTAACTGTAACTGTAACTGTAACTGTAACTGTAACTGTAACTGTAACTGTAACTGTAACTGTAACTGTAACTGTAACTGTAACTGTAACTGTAACTGTAACTGTAACTGTAACTGTAACTGTAACTGTAACTGTAACTGTAACTGTAACTGTAACTGTAACTGTAACTGTAACTGTAACTGTAACTGTAACTGTAACTGTAACTGTAACTGTAACTGTAACTGTAACTGTAACTGTAACTGTAACTGTAACTGTAACTGTAACTGTAACTGTAACTGTAACTGTAACTGTAACTGTAACTGTAACTGTAACTGTAACTGTAACTGTAACTGTAACTGTAACTGTAACTGTAACTGTAACTGTAACTGTAACTGTAACTGTAACTGTAACTGTAACTGTAACTGTAACTGTAACTGTAACTGTAACTGTAACTGTAACTGTAACTGTAACTGTAACTGTAACTGTAACTGTAACTGTAACTGTAACTGTAACTGTAACTGTAACTGTAACTGTAACTGTAACTGTAACTGTAACTGTAACTGTAACTGTAACTGTAACTGTAACTGTAACTGTAACTGTAACTGTAACTGTAACTGTAACTGTAACTGTAACTGTAACTGTAACTGTAACTGTAACTGTAACTGTAACTGTAACTGTAACTGTAACTGTAACTGTAACTGTAACTGTAACTGTAACTGTAACTGTAACTGTAACTGTAACTGTAACTGTAACTGTAACTGTAACTGTAACTGTAACTGTAACTGTAACTGTAACTGTAACTGTAACTGTAACTGTAACTGTAACTGTAACTGTAACTGTAACTGTAACTGTAACTGTAACTGTAACTGTAACTGTAACTGTAACTGTAACTGTAACTGTAACTGTAACTGTGATATTTTCTTGTATTTTTTTGTTTGTTTTTCCAAGTTAATTTCAGTTAATTTTTCCAATTTAAGTTCTTGTTAATCCAGGCCACACGGCCTGGATTAAATAAAATATTAATATATATTAAATAGGGAACTATGGTGTTCACGTGTCAACAACTCGTGTTCATCAAAGAGAAAACAATAATTTATTATTTTGGTAAGCGTTGTTAGTTTGGGATTCGTTGGTCCATTTGCTTAGATTATGGGTTACATTCCACTTGATATTAGGGTTTAAGCGCAGCCACAACTGAATCAGATAATATTGGAAATATCAGCGCCAAACTGTCGCAACAGCTGCGAACTTACAGCAGCCTAAGCCGCGGTCGAATCGATTTAAGTACTGTAAAGCTCGACGATATGGATCTATGATAGGAAATCGATCATGTTCTGCGTCTGGCCATTAACAGATCACATCGTAACCAACTGCTACCAAAGTACCAGGCCTATAAACATGCTGACTCTGTCATAATACTTTACAAAATATAAATTTACAAAATATTAGAAATGTGGGAAATCTACAATTAGAATTATAATCATGAGTTAACTTACCACGCCTTCTAGGAAGAATGATACATAAGGGCGAGAGTATTTTTGAGAGGGTCTGTAATACCTTATGGATCGTTTATCAGTTGGTCGTTTCTTACGGCAAGGAACCAGGACGGAGACTTCAGATGTTAGTTCAATGGGTTTCGAATTCTCGTAGTGATTTGGACGCACGAATCCAGAACTCTCGTCTATAAACATAGATTGTTTGTGATTAGTAAGATACAGTACAGACACAGATACAGTAACTGTAAAATTTACTTTACTTTACTTTTTACATACAGTACATTGCTGGATCAGTGAGATATAGACCCATTTAATTGCTATACTTGTCATAAAAATGGACGCACAATAAATTAAATCTAGGAATATGTTGCATTTACAACTTTTTCGATGATTTAGTAAAACCAATGATTTGGGCTCAAGTTCCGCTAAATCTCAAAGATTAGGAGATACGGTTGTATGTAAATAATGTCGTACGTTAACAAAAATCAAGTTTGAATCAAGTTAAAATGGCCTGTTAGTCCTATGTAGTATACACCATGTCCTGGAATATAGTGTCGTTATTCAGGTACCTGGACCCCCCCCCCCCCAAATTTTTCTACAAATCTTAATGAGATTGCATGAAATATGAAACAGATAGTTCACCTCCCTTCTCCTCCGTGGATGAGCTAGAATATTTATTTTTGCTTTATTCTTTAGCTACATTCTTTGAAAAAGGTGTCTCCAGCGATAATTTACAGGAATCATTCTTCAGCCTTATAGTTATTTTATGGTACCAATAAAAAGGCTGCCCATGCAGGCCATTTATTCTATTTAATAATTGTATCATATTCTAGAACATTTTGTTTATTCCATAAATAAACAAAAGTAGCATAAACAGCAGTAAAGCTGTACCTGAATGAAGAGTAGTAGGCCTACCGGTAGCACCCTGGTTAAAAGTTTAGACTTACCATCGACGTAGACATATGTGGAATGAATAATAGTGTCGTCGTTTCCATAGCATTTGTAATAGCCTGCATCTTCAACATGAAGTTGTTCTATAGTCAATCTCGTTGACGATTGATTGAATGATTGGTTGGCAATTAAAACTGAAAAGTTTAAACTGTTGGGTTGAGGGCAAACATAGACCCAATGACCCTCTGTACAAAACATAGACCCAAGACCCTCTGTACAAAACAAAGACCCAAGGACCCTCTGTACAAAACATAGACCCAAGGACCCTCTGTACAAAACAAAGACCCAGGACCCTCTGTACAAAACAAAGACCCAAGGACCCTCAGTAAAAAACAAAGACCCAAGGACCCTCTGTACAAAACAAAGACCCAGGGACCCTCTGTACAAAACAAAGACCCAAGACACTCAGTACAAAACAAAGAACCAAGACCCTCAGTACAAAACAAAGACCCAAGGACCCTCTGTACAAAACAAAGACCCAGGACCTTCTGTACAAAACAAAGACCCCATACCCTCTGTACAAAACATAGACCCAAGACCCTCTGTACAAAACAAAGACCCAAGACACTCTGTACAAAACAAAGACCCAGGACCCTCTGTACAAAACAAAGACCCAAGACACTCTGTACAAAACAAAGACCCAAGACACTCTGTACAAAACAAAGAACCAAGACCCTCAGTACAAAACAAAGACCCAAGGACCCTCTGTACAAAACAAAGACCCAGGACCTTCTGTACAAAACAAAGACCCAAGGACCCTCTGTAAAAAACATGGACCCAATACCCTCTGTACAAAACAAAGACCCAAGACCCTCTGTACAAAACAAAGACCCAAGACCCTCTGTACAAAACAAAGACCCAGGACCCTCTGTACAAAACAAAGACCCAAGACACTCTGTACAAAACAAAGAACCAAGACCCTCAGTACAAAACAAAGACCCAAGGACCCTCTGTACAAAACAAAGACCCAGGACCCTCTGTACAAAACAAAGACCCAGGACCCTCTGTACAAAACAAAGACCCAAGACCCTCTGTACAAAACAAAGACCCAGGACCCTCTGTACAAAACAAAGACCCAAGGACCCTCTGTACAAAACAAAGACCCAAGACCCTCAGTACAAAACAAAGACCCAATACCCTCTGTACAAAACATAGACCCAATACCCTCTGTACAAAACAAAGACCCAAGACCCTCTGTACAAAACAAAGAACCAAGACCCTCAGTACAAAACAAAGACCCAAGGACCCTCTGTACAAAACAAAGACCCAGGACCCTCTGTACAAAACAAAGACCCAAGGACCCTCTGTACAAAACATAGACCCAAGGACCCTCTGTACAAAACAAATTCCCGGGACCCTCTGTACAAAACAATGACCCAGGACCCTCTGTACAAAACAAAGACCCAAGACCCTTTGTACAAAACAAAGACCCAAGACCCTCTGTACAAAACAAAGACCCAGGACCCTCTGTACAAAACATAGACCAAATACCCTCTGTACAAAACATAGACCCAAGACCCTCTATACAAAACAAAGACCCAAGACACTCTGTAAAAAACAAAGACCCAAGGACCCTCTGTACAAAACAAAGACCCAGGGACCCTCTGTACAAAACAAAGACACAAGGACCCTCTGTACAAAACAAAGACCCAGGGACCCTCTTACAAAACAAAGACCCAAGACACTATGTACAAAACAAAGACCCAAGGACCCTTTGTACAAAACAAAGACCCAAGGACCCTCTGTACAAAACATAAACCCAATACCCTCTGTACAAAACAAAGACCCAGGACCCTCTGTACAAAACAAAGACCAAAGGAACCTCTGTACAAAACAAAGACCCAGGACCCTCGGTACAAAACAAAGACCCAGGGACCCTCTGTACAAAACAAAGACCCAAGACACTCTGTACAAAACAAAGAACCAAGACCCTCAGTACAAAACAAAGACCCAAGGACCCTCTGTACAAAACAAAGACCCAAGGACCCTCTGTACAAAACAAAGACCCAAGGACCCTCTGTACAAAACATAGACACAAGGACCCTCTGTACAAAACAAATTCCCGGGACCCTCTGTACAAAACAATGACCCAGGACCCTCTGTACAAAACAAAGACACAAGACCCTTTGTACAAAACATAGACCCAAGACCCTCTGTACAAAACAAAGACCCAGGACCCTCTGTACAAAACATAGACCAAATACCCTCTGTACAAAACATAGACCCAAGACCCTCTGTACAAAACAAAGACCCAAGACACTCTGTAAAAAACAAAGACCCAAGGACCCTCAGTACAAAACAAAGACCCAAGGACCCTCTGTACAAAACAAAGACCCAGGACCCTCTGTACAAAACAAAGACCCAGGACCCTCTGTACAAAACAAAGACCCAAGACCCTCTGTAAAAAACAAAGACCCAAGGACCCTCAGTACAAAACAAAGACCCAAGGACCCTCTGTACAAAACAAAGACCCAGGACCCTCTGTAAAAAACAAAAACCCAAGGACCCTCAGTACAAAACAAAGACCCAAGGACCCTCTGTACAAAACAAAGACCCAGGACCCTCTGTACAAAACAAAGACCCAGGACCCTCTGTACAAAACAAAGACCCAAGACCCTCTGTACAAAACAAAGACCCAGGACCCTCTGTACAAAACAAAGACCCAGGGACCCTCTGTACAAAACAAAGACCCAAGGACCCTCTGTACAAAACAAAGACCCAAGACCCTCTGTACAAAACAAAGACCCAGGGACCCTCTGTACAAAACAAAGACCCAGGGACCCTCTGTACAAAACAAAGACCCAAGACACTATGTTCAAAACAAAGACCCAAGGACCCTCTGTACAAAACAAAGACCCAGGACCCTCTGTACAAAACAAAGAACCAAGACCCTCAGTAAAAAACAAAGACCCAGGACCCTCTGTACAAAACAAAGACCCAGGGACCCTCTGTACAAAACAAAGACCCAGGGACCCTCTGTACAAAACAAAGACCCAGGACCCTCTGTACAAAACAAAGAACCAAGACCCTCAGTAAAAAACAAAGACCCAGGACCCTCTGTACAAAACAAAGACCCAGGGACCCTCTGTACAAAACAAAGACCCAGGGACCCTCTGTACAAAACAAAGACCCAAGGACCCTCTGTACAAAACAAAGACCCAGGACCCTCTGTACAAAACAAAGACCCAGGACCCTCTGTACAAAACAAAGAACCAAGACCCTCAGTAAAAAACAAAGACCCAGGACCCTCTGTACAAAACAAAGACCCAGGGACCCTCTGTACAAAACAAAGACCCAGGGACCCTCTGTACAAAACAAAGACCCAGGACCCTCTGTACAAAACAAAGACCCAGGGACCCTCTGTACAAAACAAAGACCCAGGGACCCTCTGTACAAAACAAAGACCCAAGGACCCTCTGTACAAAACAAAGACCCAGGACCCTCTGTACAAAACAAAGAACCAAGACCCTCAGTAAAAAACAAAGACCCAGGACCCTCTGTACAAAACAAAGACCCAGGGACCCTCTGTACAAAACAAAGACCCAGGGACCCTCTGTACAAAACAAAGACCCAGGACCCTCTGTACAAAACAAAGACCCAGGGACCCTCTGTACAAAACATAGACCCAAGGACCCTCTGTACAAAACAAAGACCCAAGGACCCTCTGTACAAAACATAGACCCAAGGACCCTCTGTACAAAACATAGACCCAAGGACCCTCTGTACAAAACAAAGACCCAAGGACCCTCTGTACAAAACATAAACCCAATACCCTCTGTACAAAACAAAGAACCAAGGACCCTCTGTACAAAACAAAGACCCAAGGACCCTCTGTACAAAACATAAACCCAATACCCTCTGTACAAAACAAAGACCCAATACCCTCTGTACAAAACAAAGACCCAAGGACCCTCTGTACAAAACAAAGACCCAAGGACCCTCTGTACAAAACATAAACCCAATACCCTCTGTACAAAACAAAGACCCAATACCCTCTGTACAAAACAAAGACCCAAGGACCCTCTGTACAAAACATAAACCCAATACCCTCTGTACAAAACAAAGACCCAAGGACCCTCTGTACAAAACATAAACCCAATACCCTCTGTACAAAACATAGACCCAAGGACCCTCTGTACAAAACAAAGACCCAAGGACCCTCTGTACAAAACATAAACCCAATACCCTCTGTACAAAACAAAGACCCAATACCCTCTGTACAAAACAAAGACCCAAGGACCCTCTGTACAAAACAAAGACCCAAGACACTATGTTCAAAACAAAGACCCAAGGACCCTCTGTACAAAACAAAGACCCAAGACACTCTGTACAAAACAAAGAACCAAGACCCTCTGTACAAAACAAAGACCCAAGACAGTATGTACAAAACAAAGAACCAAGACCCTCAGTACAAAACAAAGACCCAGGGACCCTCTGTACAAAACAAAGACCCAGGACCCTCTGTACAAAACAAAGACCCAAGGACCCTCTGTACAAAACAAAGACCCAGGACCCTCTGTACAAAACAAAGACCCAAGACCCTCTGTACAAAACAAAGACCCAAGGACCCTCTGTACAAAACAAAGACCCAGGACCCTCTGTACAAAACAAAGACCCAAGGACCCTCTGTACAAAACATAGACCCAAGGACCCTCTGTACAAAACAAAGACCCAAGACACTATGTTCAAAACAAAGACCCAAGGACCCTCTGTACAAAACATAGACCCAAGGACCCTCTGTACAAAACATAGACCCAAGGACCCTCTGTACAAAACAAAGACCCAAGACACTATGTTCAAAACAAAGACCCAGGACCCTCTGTACAAAACAAAGACCCAAGGACCCTCTGTACAAAACATAGACCCAAGGACCCTCTGTACAAAACAAAGACCCAAGACACTATGTTCAAAACAAAGACCCAGGACCCTCTGTACAAAACAAAGACCCAAGGACCCTCTGTACAAAACAAAGACCCAAGGACCCTCTGTACAAAACAAAGACCCAGGACCCTCTGTACAAAACAAAGACCCAAGACCCTCTGTACAAAACAAAGACCCAAGGACCCTCTGTACAAAACAAAGACCCAAGGACCCTCTGTACAAAACATAGACCCAAGGACCCTCTGTACAAAACAAAGACCCAAGACACTATGTTCAAAACAAAGACCCAAGGACCCTCTGTACAAAACAAAGACCCAAGACACTCTGTACAAAACAAAGAACCAAGACCCTCTGTACAAAACAAAGACCCAAGACAGTATGTACAAAACAAAGAACCAAGACCCTCAGTACAAAACAAAGACCCAGGGACCCTCTGTACAAAACAAAGACCCAAGACACTATGTTCAAAACAAAGACCCAAGGACCCTCTGTACAAAACAAAGACCCAGGGACCCTCTGTACAAAACATAAACCCAATACCCTCTGTACAAAACAAAGACCCAGGACCCTCTGTACAAAACATAGACCCAAGGACCCTCTGTACAAAACAAAGACCCAGGACCCTCTGTACAAAACAAAGACCCAGGGACCCTCTGTACAAAACAAAGACCCAGGACCCTCTGTACAAAACATAGACCCAAGGACCCTCTGTACAAAACAAAGACCCAAGACACTATGTTCAAAACAAAGACCCAAGGACCCTCTGTACAAAACAAAGACCCAAGACACTCTGTACAAAACAAAGAACCAAGACCCTCTGTACAAAACAAAGACCCAAGACAGTATGTACAAAACAAAGAACCAAGACCCTCAGTACAAAACAAAGACCCAGGGACCCTCTGTACAAAACAAAGACCCAAGACACTATGTTCAAAACAAAGACCGAAGGACCCTCTGTACAAAACAAAGACCCAGGGACCCTCTGTACAAAACATAAACCCAATACCCTCTGTACAAAACATAGACCCAAGGACCCTCTGTACAAAACAAAGACCCAGGACCCTCTGTACAAAACAAAGACCCAAGGACCCTCTGTACAAAACAAAGACCCAGGACCCTCTGTACAAAACAAAGACCCAAGACCCTCTGTACAAAACAAAGACCCAAGGACCCTCTGTACAAAACAAAGACCCAGGACCCTCTGTACAAAACAAAGACCCAAGGACCCTCTGTACAAAACATAGACCCAAGGACCCTCTGTACAAAACAAAGACCCAAGACACTATGTTCAAAACAAAGACCCAAGGACCCTCTGTACAAAACATAGACCCAAGGACCCTCTGTACAAAACATAGACCCAAGGACCCTCTGTACAAAACAAAGACCCAAGACACTATGTTCAAAACAAAGACCCAGGACCCTCTGTACAAAACAAAGACCCAAGGACCCTCTGTACAAAACATAGACCCAAGGACCCTCTGTACAAAACAAAGACCCAAGACACTATGTTCAAAACAAAGACCCAGGACCCTCTGTACAAAACAAAGACCCAAGGACCCTCTGTACAAAACAAAGACCCAAGGACCCTCTGTACAAAACAAAGACCCAGGACCCTCTGTACAAAACAAAGACCCAAGACCCTCTGTACAAAACAAAGACCCAAGGACCCTCTGTACAAAACAAAGACCCAAGGACCCTCTGTACAAAACATAGACCCAAGGACCCTCTGTACAAAACAAAGACCCAAGACAGTATGTACAAAACAAAGAACCAAGACCCTCAGTACAAAACAAAGACCCAGGGACCCTCTGTACAAAACAAAGACCCAAGACACTATGTTCAAAACAAAGACCCAAGGACCCTCAGTACAAAACAAAGACCCAGGGACCCTCTGTACAAAACAAAGACCCAAGACACTATGTTCAAAACAAAGACCCAAGGACCCTCTGTACAAAACAAAGACCCAAGACACTCTGTACAAAACAAAGAACCAAGACCCTCTGTACAAAACAAAGACCCAAGACAGTATGTACAAAGCAAAGAACCAAGACCCTCAGTACAAAACAAAGACCCAGGGACCCTCTGTACAAAACAAAGACCCAAGACACTATGTTCAAAACAAAGACCCAAGGACCCTCTGTACAAAACAAAGACCCAGGGACCCTCTGTACAAAACATAAACCCAATACCCTCTGTACAAAACAAAGACCCAGGACCCTCTGTACAAAACATAGACCCAAGGACCCTCTGTACAAAACAAAGACCCAGGACCCTCTGTACAAAACAAAGACCCAAGGACCCTCAGTAAAAAACAAAGACCCAAGGACCCTCTGTACAAAACAAAGACCCAGGGACCCTCTGTACAAAACAAAGACACAAGGACCCTCTGTACAAAACAAAGACCCAAGACACTATGTTCAAAACAAAGACCCAAGGACCCTCTGTACAAAACAAAGACCCAAGACACTCTGTACAAAACAAAGAACCAAGACCCTCTGTACAAAACAAAGACCCAAGACAGTATGTACAAAACAAAGAACCAAGACCCTCAGTACAAAACAAAGACCCAGGGACCCTCTGTACAAAACAAAGACCCAGGGACCCTCTGTACAAAACAAAGACCCAGGACCCTCTGTACAAAACAAAGACCCAGGACCCTCTGTACAAAACAAAGACCCAAGACACTATGTTCAAAACAAAGACCCAAGGACCCTCTGTACAAAACAAAGACCCAAGACACTATGTTCAAAACAAAGACCCAAGGACCCTCTGTACAAAACAAAGACCCAAGACACTCTGTACAAAACAAAGAACCAAGACCCTCTGTACAAAACAAAGACCCAAGACAGTATGTACAAAACAAAGAACCAAGACCCTCAGTACAAAACAAAGACCCAGGGACCCTCTGTACAAAACAAAGACCCAGGACCCTCTGTACAAAACAAAGACCCAAGACACTATGTTCAAAACAAAGACCCAAGGACCCTCTGTACAAAACAAAGACCCAAGGACCCTCTGTACAAAACAAAGACCCAATACCCTCTGTACAAAACAAAGACCCAAGACCCTCTGTACAAAACAAAGAACCAAGACCCTCTGTACAAAACAAAGACCCAAGGACCCTCTGTACAAAACAAAGACCCAAGACCCTCTGTACAAAACAAAGACCCAAGACCCTCTGTACAAAACAAAGACCCAGGGACCCTCTGTACAAAACAAAGACCCAGGACCCTCTGTACAAAACAAAGACCCAAGACCCTCTGTACAAAACAAAGACCCAAGACCCTCAGTACAAAACAAAGACCCAATACCCTCTGTACAAAACAAAGAACCAAGACCCTCTGTACAAAACAAAGACCCAAGACCCTCTGTACAAAACAAAGACCCAAGACCCTCTGTACAAAACAAAGACCCAAGACCCTCTGTACAAAACAAAGACCCAGGACCCTCTGTACAAAACAAAGACCCAGGACCCTCTGTACAAAACAAAGACCCAAGGACCCTCTGTACAAAACAAAGACCCAAGACCCTCTGTACAAAACAAAGACCCAAGACCCTCTGTACAAAACAAAGACCCAAGGACCCTCTGTACAAAACAAAGACCCAAGGACCCTCTGTACAAAACAAAGACCCAGGACCCTCTGTACAAAACAAAGACCCAAGGACCCTCTGTACAAAACAAAGACCCAAGGACCCTCTGTACAAAACAAAGACCCAAGGACCCTCTGTACAAAACAAAGACCCAAGACCCTCAGTACAAAACAAAGACCCAATACCCTCTGTACAAAACAAAGACCCAAGACCCTCTGTACAAAACAAAGACCCAAGACACTATGTTCAAAACAAAGACCCAAGGACCCTCTGTACAAAACAAAGACCCAATACCCTCTGTACAAAACAAAGACCCAGGACCCTCTGTACAAAACAAAGACCCAGGGACCCTCTGTACAAAACAAAGACCCAGGACCCTCTGTACAAAACAAAGACCCAGGGACCCTCTGTACAAAACAAAGACCCAGGACCCTCTGTACAAAACAAAGACCCAAGACCCTCTGTACAAAACAAAGACCCAAGACCCTCTGTACAAAACAAAGACCCAAGACCCTCTGTACAAAACAAAGACCCAAGACCCTCTGTACAAAACAAAGAACCAAGACCCTCTGTACAAAACAAAGACCCAGGACCCTCTGTACAAAACAAAGACCCAGGGACCCTCTGTACAAAACAAAGACCCAGGACCCTCTGTACAAAACAAAGACCCAAGACACTATGTTCAAAACAAAGACCCAAGGACCCTCTGTACAAAACAAAGACCCAATACCCTCTGTACAAAACAAAGACCCAGGACCCTCTGTACAAAACAAAGACCCAGGGACCCTCTGTACAAAACAAAGACCCAGGACCCTCTGTACAAAACAAAGACCCAAGGACCCTCTGTACAAAACAAAGACCCAAGGACCCTCTGTACAAAACAAAGACCCAGGACCCTCTGTACAAAACAAAGACCCAGGGACCCTCTGTACAAAACAAAGACCCAGGACCCTCTGTACAAAACAAAGACCCAAGACACTATGTTCAAAACAAAGACCCAAGGACCCTCTGTACAAAACAAAGACCCAAGACCCTCTGTACAAAACAAAGACCCAGGACCCTCTGTACAAAACAAAGACCCAGGGACCCTCTGTACAAAACAAAGACCCAGGACCCTCTGTACAAAACAAAGACCCAAGGACCCTCTGTACAAAACAAAGACCCAAGGACCCTCTGTACAAAACAAAGACCCAGGACCCTCTGTACAAAACAAAGACCCAAGGACCCTCTGTACAAAACAAAGACCCAAGGACCCTCTGTACAAAACAAAGACCCAGGACCCTCTGTACAAAACAAAGACCCAGGACCCTCTGTACAAAACAAAGACCCAGGACCCTCTGTACAAAACAAAGACCCAAGGACCCTCTGTACAAAACAAAGACCCAAGACCCTCTGTACAAAACAAAGACCCAGGACCCTCTGTACAAAACAAAGACCCAAGGACCCTCTGTACAAAACAAAGACCCAAGACCCTCTGTACAAAACAAAGACCCAAGACCCTCTGTACAAAACAAAGACCCAGGACCCTCTGTACAAAACAAAGACCCAGGACCCTCTGTACAAAACAAAGACCCAGGACCCTCTGTACAAAACAAAGACCCAGGACCCTCTGTACAAAACAAAGACCCAAGGACCCTCTGTACAAAACAAAGACCCAGGACCCTCTGTACAAAACAAAGACCCAGGACCCTCTGTACAAAACAAAGACCCAAGGACCCTCTGTACAAAACAAAGACCCAGGACCCTCTGTACAAAACAAAGACCCAGGACCCTCTGTACAAAACAAAGACCCAAGACCCTCTGTACAAAACAAAGACCCAAGACCCTCTGTACAAAACAAAGACCCAAGGACCCTCTGTACAAAACAAAGACCCAGGACCCTCTGTACAAAACAAAGACCCAGGACCCTCTGTACAAAACAAAGACCCAAGGACCCTCTGTACAAAACAAAGACCCAAGGACCCTCTGTACAAAACAAAGACCCAAGGACCCTCTGTACAAAACAAAGACCCAAGACCCTCTGTACAAAACAAAGACCCAAGGACCCTCTGTACAAAACAAAGACCCAGGACCCTCTGTACAAAACAAAGACCCAGGACCCTCTGTACAAAACAAAGACCCAAGGACCCTCTGTACAAAACAAAGACCCAAGACCCTCTGTACAAAACAAAGACCCAAGGACCCTCTGTACAAAACAAAGACCCAAGGACCCTCTGTACAAAACAAAGACCCAGGACCCTCTGTACAAAACAAAGACCCAAGGACCCTCTGTACAAAACAAAGACCCAAGACCCTCTGTACAAAACAAAGACCCAAGGACCCTCTGTACAAAACAAAGACCCAAGGACCCTCTGTACAAAACAAAGACCCAAGGACCCTCTGTACAAAACAAAGACCCAAGGACCCTCTGTACAAAACAAAGACCCAGGACCCTCTGTACAAAACAAAGACCCAGGACCCTCTGTACAAAACAAAGACCCAAGGACCCTCTGTACAAAACAAAGACCCAAGGACCCTCTGTACAAAACAAAGACCCAGGACCCTCTGTACAAAACAAAGACCCAAGGACCCTCTGTACAAAACAAAGACCCAAGGACCCTCTGTACAAAACAAAGACCCAAGGACCCTCTGTACAAAACAAAGACCCAGGACCCTCTGTACAAAACAAAGACCCAAGACCCTCTGTACAAAACAAAGACCCAAGGACCCTCTGTACAAAACAAAGACCCAAGGACCCTCTGTACAAAACAAAGACCCAAGGACCCTCTGTACAAAACAAAGACCCAAGGACCCTCTGTACAAAACAAAGACCCAAGGACCCTCTGTACAAAACAAAGACCCAAGGACCCTCTGTACAAAACAAAGACCCAAGGACCCTCTGTACAAAACAAAGACCCAAGACCCTCTGTACAAAACAAAGACCCAAGGACCCTCTGTACAAAACAAAGACCCAAGGACCCTCTGTACAAAACAAAGACCCAAGGACCCTCTGTACAAAACAAAGACCCAAGGACCCTCTGTACAAAACAAAGACCCAAGGACCCTCTGTACAAAACAAAGACCCAAGACCCTCTGTACAAAACAAAGACCCAAGGACCCTCTGTACAAAACAAAGACCCAAGACCCTCTGTACAAAACAAAGACCCAAGGACCCTCTGTACAAAACAAAGACCCAAGACCCTCTGTACAAAACAAAGACCCAAGGACCCTCTGTACAAAACAAAGACCCAAGGACCCTCTGTACAAAACAAAGACCCAAGGACCCTCTGTACAAAACAAAGACCCAAGGACCCTCTGTACAAAACAAAGACCCAAGACCCTCTGTACAAAACAAAGACCCAAGGACCCTCTGTACAAAACAAAGACCCAAGGACCCTCTGTACAAAACAAAGACCCAAGGACCCTCTGTACAAAACAAAGACCCAAGGACCCTCTGTACAAAACAAAGACCCAAGGACCCTCTGTACAAAACAAAGACCCAAGGACCCTCTGTACAAAACAAAGACCCAAGGACCCTCTGTACAAAACAAAGACCCAAGGACCCTCTGTACAAAACAAAGACCCAAGGACCCTCTGTACAAAACAAAGACCCAAGGACCCTCTGTACAAAACAAAGACCCAAGACCCTCTGTACAAAACAAAGACCCAAGACCCTCTGTACAAAACAAAGACCCAAGGACCCTCTGTACAAAACAAAGACCCAGGACCCTCTGTACAAAACAAAGACCCAAGGACCCTCTGTACAAAACAAAGACCCAAGACCCTCTGTACAAAACAAAGACCCAAGGACCCTCTGTACAAAACAAAGACCCAAGGACCCTCTGTACAAAACAAAGACCCAAGGACCCTCTGTACAAAACAAAGACCCAAGGACCCTCTGTACAAAACAAAGACCCAGGACCCTCTGTACAAAACAAAGACCCAAGGACCCTCTGTACAAAACAAAGACCCAAGGACCCTCTGTACAAAACAAAGACCCAAGACCCTCTGTACAAAACAAAGACCCAGGACCCTCTGTACAAAACAAAGACCCAAGGACCCTCTGTACAAAACAAAGACCCAAGGACCCTCTGTACAAAACAAAGACCCAAGACCCTCTGTACAAAACAAAGACCCAAGGACCCTCTGTACAAAACAAAGACCCAAGGACCCTCTGTACAAAACAAAGACCCAAGGACCCTCTGTACAAAACAAAGACCCAAGGACCCTCTGTACAAAACAAAGACCCAAGGACCCTCTGTACAAAACAAAGACCCAAGGACCCTCTGTACAAAACAAAGACCCAAGGACCCTCTGTACAAAACAAAGACCCAAGGACCCTCTGTACAAAACAAAGACCCAAGGACCCTCTGTACAAAACAAAGACCCAAGGACCCTCTGTACAAAACAAAGACCCAAGGACCCTCTGTACAAAACAAAGACCCAGGACCCTCTGTACAAAACAAAGACCCAAGGACCCTCTGTACAAAACAAAGACCCAAGACCCTCTGTACAAAACAAAGACCCAAGGACCCTCTGTACAAAACAAAGACCCAAGGACCCTCTGTACAAAACAAAGACCCAAGGACCCTCTGTACAAAACAAAGACCCAAGGACCCTCTGTACAAAACAAAGACCCAAGGACCCTCTGTACAAAACAAAGACCCAAGGACCCTCTGTACAAAACAAAGACCCAAGGACCCTCTGTACAAAACAAAGACCCAAGACCCTCTGTACAAAACAAAGACCCAAGGACCCTCTGTACAAAACAAAGACCCAAGACCCTCTGTACAAAACAAAGACCCAAGGACCCTCTGTACAAAACAAAGACCCAAGGACCCTCTGTACAAAACAAAGACCCAAGGACCCTCTGTACAAAACAAAGACCCAAGGACCCTCTGTACAAAACAAAGACCCAGGACCCTCTGTACAAAACAAAGACCCAAGGACCCTCTGTACAAAACAAAGACCCAAGGACCCTCTGTACAAAACAAAGACCCAAGACCCTCTGTACAAAACAAAGACCCAGGACCCTCTGTACAAAACAAAGACCCAAGGACCCTCTGTACAAAACAAAGACCCAAGACCCTCTGTACAAAACAAAGACCCAAGGACCCTCTGTACAAAACAAAGACCCAAGGACCCTCTGTACAAAACAAAGACCCAAGGACCCTCTGTACAAAACAAAGACCCAAGACCCTCTGTACAAAACAAAGACCCAAGACCCTCTGTACAAAACAAAGACCCAAGGACCCTCTGTACAAAACAAAGACCCAGGACCCTCTGTACAAAACAAAGACCCAAGGACCCTCTGTACAAAACAAAGACCCAAGACCCTCTGTACAAAACAAAGACCCAAGGACCCTCTGTACAAAACAAAGACCCAAGGACCCTCTGTACAAAACAAAGACCCAAGACCCTCTGTACAAAACAAAGACCCAAGACCCTCTGTACAAAACAAAGACCCAAGACCCTCTGTACAAAACAAAGACCCAAGGACCCTCTGTACAAAACAAAGACCCAGGACCCTCTGTACAAAACAAAGACCCAAGGACCCTCTGTACAAAACAAAGACCCAAGACCCTCTGTACAAAACAAAGACCCAAGGACCCTCTGTACAAAACAAAGACCCAAGACCCTCTGTACAAAACAAAGACCCAAGACCCTCTGTACAAAACAAAGACCCAAGACCCTCTGTACAAAACAAAGACCCAAGGACCCTCTGTACAAAACAAAGACCCAAGGACCCTCTGTACAAAACAAAGACCCAAGACCCTCTGTACAAAACAAAGACCCAAGACCCTCTGTACAAAACAAAGACCCAAGGACCCTCTGTACAAAACAAAGACCCAAGACCCTCTGTACAAAACAAAGACCCAAGGACCCTCTGTACAAAACAAAGACCCAAGGACCCTCTGTACAAAACAAAGACCCAAGGACCCTCTGTACAAAACAAAGACCCAAGGACCCTCTGTACAAAACAAAGACCCAAGACCCTCTGTACAAAACAAAGACCCAAGGACCCTCTGTACAAAACAAAGACCCAAGACCCTCTGTACAAAACAAAGACCCAAGACCCTCTGTACAAAACAAAGACCCAAGACCCTCTGTACAAAACAAAGACCCAAGACCCTCTGTACAAAACAAAGACCCAAGGACCCTCTGTACAAAACAAAGACCCAAGACCCTCTGTACAAAACAAAGACCCAAGGACCCTCTGTACAAAACAAAGACCCAAGGACCCTCTGTACAAAACAAAGACCCAAGACCCTCTGTACAAAACAAAGACCCAAGGACCCTCTGTACAAAACAAAGACCCAAGACCCTCTGTACAAAACAAAGACCCAAGACCCTCTGTACAAAACAAAGACCCAAGGACCCTCTGTACAAAACAAAGACCCAAGACCCTCTGTACAAAACAAAGACCCAAGGACCCTCTGTACAAAACAAAGACCCAAGGACCCTCTGTACAAAACAAAGACCCAAGACCCTCTGTACAAAACAAAGACCCAAGGACCCTCTGTACAAAACAAAGACCCAAGGACCCTCTGTACAAAACAAAGACCCAGGACCCTCTGTACAAAACAAAGACCCAAGGACCCTCTGTACAAAACAAAGACCCAAGACCCTCTGTACAAAACAAAGACCCAAGGACCCTCTGTACAAAACAAAGACCCAAGACCCTCTGTACAAAACAAAGACCCAGGACCCTCTGTACAAAACAAAGACCCAAGGACCCTCTGTACAAAACAAAGACCCAAGACCCTCTGTACAAAACAAAGACCCAAGACCCTCTGTACAAAACAAAGACCCAAGACCCTCTGTACAAAACAAAGACCCAAGACCCTCTGTACAAAACAAAGACCCAAGGACCCTCTGTACAAAACAAAGACCCAAGGACCCTCTGTACAAAACAAAGACCCAAGGACCCTCTGTACAAAACAAAGACCCAAGGACCCTCTGTACAAAACAAAGACCCAAGACCCTCTGTACAAAACAAAGACCCAAGGACCCTCTGTACAAAACAAAGACCCAAGACCCTCTGTACAAAACAAAGACCCAAGACCCTCTGTACAAAACAAAGACCCAAGACCCTCTGTACAAAACAAAGACCCAAGACCCTCTGTACAAAACAAAGACCCAAGGACCCTCTGTACAAAACAAAGACCCAAGACCCTCTGTACAAAACAAAGACCCAAGACCCTCTGTACAAAACAAAGACCCAAGACCCTCTGTACAAAACAAAGACCCAGGACCCTCTGTACAAAACAAAGACCCAAGGACCCTCTGTACAAAACAAAGACCCAAGACCCTCTGTACAAAACAAAGACCCAAGGACCCTCTGTACAAAACAAAGACCCAAGACCCTCTGTACAAAACAAAGACCCAAGACCCTCTGTACAAAACAAAGACCCAAGACCCTCTGTACAAAACAAAGACCCAAGACCCTCTGTACAAAACAAAGACCCAAGGACCCTCTGTACAAAACAAAGACCCAAGACCCTCTGTACAAAACAAAGAACCAAGACCCTCTGTACAAAACAAAGACCCAATACCCTCTGTACAAAACAAAGACCCAGGACCCTCTGTACAAAACAAAGACCCAAGGACCCTCTGTACAAAACAAAGACCCAAGACCCTCTGTACAAAACAAAGACCCAAGACCCTCTGTACAAAACAAAGACCCAAGGACCCTCTGTACAAAACAAAGACCCAAGGACCCTCTGTACAAAACAAAGACCCAAGACCCTCTGTACAAAACAAAGACCCAAGACCCTCTGTACAAAACAAAGACCCAAGACCCTCTGTACAAAACAAAGACCCAGGACCCTCTGTACAAAACAAAGACCCAAGACCCTCTGTACAAAACAAAGACCCAAGACCCTCTGTACAAAACAAAGACCCAAGACCCTCTGTACAAAACAAAGACCCAGGACCCTCTGTACAAAACAAAGACCCAAGGACCCTCTGTACAAAACAAAGACCCAAGGACCCTCTGTACAAAACAAAGACCCAAGACCCTCTGTACAAAACAAAGACCCAAGGACCCTCTGTACAAAACAAAGACCCAAGACACTCTGTACAAAACAAAGACCCAAGGACCCTCTGTACAAAACAAAGACCCAAGGACCCTCTGTACAAAACAAAGACCCAGGACCCTCTGTACAAAACAAAGACCCAAGGACCCTCTGTACAAAACAAAGACCCAAGACCCTCTGTACAAAACAAAGACCCAAGGACCCTCTGTACAAAACAAAGACCCAAGGACCCTCTGTACAAAACAAAGACCCAGGACCCTCTGTACAAAACAAAGACCCAAGGACCCTCTGTACAAAACAAAGACCCAAGACCCTCTGTACAAAACAAAGACCCAAGGACCCTCTGTACAAAACAAAGACCCAAGGACCCTCTGTACAAAACAAAGACCCAGGACCCTCTGTACAAAACAAAGACCCAAGGACCCTCTGTACAAAACAAAGACCCAGGACCCTCTGTACAAAACAAAGACCCAGGACCCTCTGTACAAAACAAAGACCCAAGACACTATGTTCAAAACAAAGACCCAAGGACCCTCTGTACAAAACAAAGACCCAAGACCCTCTGTACAAAACAAAGACCCAGGACCCTCTGTACAAAACAAAGACCCAAGGACCCTCTGTACAAAACAAAGACCCAGGACCCTCTGTACAAAACAAAGACCCAAGGACCCTCTGTACAAAACAAAGACCCAAGACACTATGTTCAAAACAAAGACCCAAGGACCCTCTGTACAAAACAAAGACCCAAGGACCCTCTGTACAAAACAAAGACCCAGGACCCTCTGTACAAAACAAAGACCCAAGGACCCTCTGTACAAAACAAAGACCCAGGACCCTCTGTACAAAACAAAGACCCAGGACCCTCTGTACAAAACAAAGACCCAAGACACTCTGTACAAAACAAAGACCCAAGGACCCTCTGTACAAAACAAAGACCCAAGACACTATGTACAAAACAAAGACCCAAGACCCTCTGTACAAAACAAAGACCCAAGGACCCTCTGTACAAAACAAAGACCCAGGACCCTCTGTACAAAACAAAGACCCAAGGACCCTCTGTACAAAACAAAGACCCAGGACCCTCTGTACAAAACAAAGACCCAAGACCCTCTGTACAAAACAAAGACCCAAGGACCCTCTGTACAAAACAAAGACCCAAGGACCCTCTGTACAAAACAAAGACCCAAGGACCCTCTGTACAAAACAAAGACCCAGGACCCTCTGTACAAAACAAAGACCCAAGGACCCTCTGTACAAAACAAAGACCCAAGGACCCTCTGTACAAAACAAAGACCCAGGACCCTCTGTACAAAACAAAGAACCAAGACCCTCTGTACAAAACAAAGACCCAAGGACCCTCTGTACAAAACAAAGACCCAGGGACCCTTTGTACCAAACAAAAACCCAAGGACCCTCTGTACAAAACATAAGACCCAATACCCTCTGTACAAAACAAAGACCCAAGGACCCTCTGTACAAAACAAAGACCCAGGACCCTCTGTACAAAACAAAGACCCAAGACCCTCTGTACAAAACAAAGACCCAAGGACCCTCTGTACAAAACAAAGACCCAAGGACCCTCTGTACAAAACAAAGACCCAGGACCCTCTGTACAAAACAAAGACCCAGGACCCTCTGTACAAAACAAAGACCCAGGACCCTCTGTACAAAACAAAGACCCAGGGACCCTCTGTACAAAACAAAGACCCAGGACCCTCTGTACAAAACAAAGACCCAGGACCCTCTGTACAAAACAAAGACCCAGGACCCTCTGTACAAAACAAAGACCCAGGACCCTCTGTACAAAACAAAGACCCAAGGACCCTCTGTACAAAACAAAGACCCAGGACCCTCTGTACAAAACAAAGACCCAAGACACTATGTTCAAAACAAAGACCCAAGGACCCTCTGTACAAAACAAAGACCCAAGGACCCTCTGTACAAAACAAAGACCCAAGGACCCTCTGTACAAAACAAAGACCCAAGACCCTATGTACAAAACAAAGACCCAGGACCCTCTGTACAAAACAAAGACCCAAGGACCCTCTGTACAAAACAAAGACCCAGGACCCTCTGTACAAAACAAAGACCCAAGGACCCTCTGTACAAAACAAAGACCCAAGGACCCTCTGTACAAAACAAAGACCCAAGGACCCTCTGTACAAAACAAAGACCCAAGGACCCTCTGTACAAAACAAAGACCCAAGACACTATGTTCAAAACAAAGACCCAAGGACCCTCTGTACAAAACAAAGACCCAAGGACCCTCTGTACAAAACAAAGACCCAGGACCCTCTGTACAAAACAAAGACCCAGGACCCTCTGTACAAAACAAAGACCCAGGACCCTCTGTACAAAACAAAGACCCAGGACCCTCTGTACAAAACAAAGACCCAGGACCCTCTGTACAAAACAAAGACCCAGGGACCCTCTGTACAAAACAAAGACCCAGGACCCTCTGTACAAAACAAAGACCCAAGGACCCTCTGTACAAAACAAAGACCCAAGGACCCTCTGTACAAAACAAAGACCCAAGGACCCTCTGTACAAAACAAAGACCCAGGGACCCTCTGTACAAAACAAAGACCCAGGACCCTCTGTACAAAACAAAGACCCAGGGACCCTCTGTACAAAACAAAGACCCAGGACCCTCTGTACAAAACAAAGACCCAGGGACCCTCTGTACAAAACAAAGACCCAGGACCCTCTGTACAAAACATAGACCCAAGGACCCTCTGTACAAAACAAAGACCCAAGGACCCTCTGTACAAAACAAAGACCCAGGGACCCTCTGTACAAAACAAAGACCCAGGGACCCTCTGTACAAAACATAGACCCAAGGACCCTCTGTACAAAACAAAGACCCAGGGACCCTCTGTACAAAACAAAGACCCAAGGACCCTCTGTACAAAACATAGACCCAAGGACCCTCTGTACAAAACATAGACCCAATACCCTCTGTACAAAACAAAGACCCAAGACACTATGTTCAAAACAAAGACCAAAGGACCCTCTGTACAAAACAAAGACCCAAGACCCTCTGTACAAAACAAAGACCCAGGGACCCTCTGTACAAAACAAAGACCCAAGGACCCTCTGTACAAAACATAGACCCAAGGACCCTCTGTACAAAACATAGACCCAAGGACCCTCTGTACAAAACAAAGACCCAAGACACTATGTTCAAAACAAA
Organism: Nemertoderma westbladi; assembly: GCA_032718475.1. Taxonomy (NCBI): domain Eukaryota; kingdom Metazoa; phylum Xenacoelomorpha; order Nemertodermatida; family Nemertodermatidae; genus Nemertoderma; species Nemertoderma westbladi. The sequence goes on along the minus strand of JAUCBJ010008852.1, from coordinate 30,430 downwards.
GACCAAAGGACCCTCTGTACAAAACAAAGACCCAAGGACCCTCTGTACAAAACAAAGACCCAAGACACTATGTTCAAAACAAAGACCCAGGACCCTCTGTACAAAACAAAGACCCAAGACCCTCTGTACAAAACAAAGACCCAAGACCCTCTGTACAAAACAAAGACCCAATACCCTCTGTACAAAACAAAGACCCAAGACCCTCTGTACAAAACAAAGAACCAAGACCCTCTGTACAAAACAAAGACCCAGGACCCTCTGTACAAAACAAAGACCCAGGGACCCTCTGTACAAAACAAAGACCCAGGACCCTCTGTACAAAACAAAGACCCAAGACACTATGTTCAAAACAAAGACCAAAGGACCCTCTGTACAAAACAAAGACCCAAGACCCTCTGTACAAAACAAAGACCCAGGGACCCTCTGTACAAAACAAAGACCCAAGGACCCTCTGTACAAAACATAGACCCAAGGACCCTCTGTACAAAACATAGACCCAAGGACCCTCTGTACAAAACAAAGACCCAAGACACTATGTTCAAAACATAGACCCAAGGACCCTCTGTACAAAACATAGACCCAAGGACCCTCTGTACAAAACATAGACCCAAGGACCCTCTGTACAAAACAAAGACCCAAGACACTATGTTCAAAACAAAGACCAAAGGACCCTCTGTACAAAACATAGACCCAAGGACCCTCTGTACAAAACATAGACCCAAGGACCCTCTGTACAAAACAAAGACCCAAGACACTATGTTCAAAACATAGACCCAAGGACCCTCTGTACAAAACAAAGACCCAGGACCCTCTGTACAAAACAAAGACCCAAGACACTATGTTCAAAACAAAGACCAAAGGACCCTCTGTACAAAACAAAGACCCAAGACCCTCTGTACAAAACAAAGACCCAGGGACCCTCTGTACAAAACAAAGACCCAAGACCCTCTGTACAAAACAAAGACCCAGGGACCCTCTGTACAAAACAAAGACCCAAGACACTATGTTCAAAACAAAGACCCAAGGACCCTCTGTACAAAACAAAGACCCAAGGACCCTCTGTACAAAACAAAGACCCAGGACCCTCTGTACAAAACAAAGACCCAAGGACCCTCTGTACAAAACAAAGACCCAGGACCCTCTGTACAAAACAAAGACCCAGGGACCCTCTGTACAAAACAAAGACCCAGGACCCTCTGTACAAAACAAAGACCCAAGACACTATGTTCAAAACAAAGACCCAAGGACCCTCTGTACAAAACAAAGACCCAAGACACTCTGTACAAAACAAAGAACCAAGACCCTCTGTACAAAACAAAGACCCAAGACAGTATGTACAAAACAAAGAACCAAGACCCTCAGTACAAAACAAAGACCCAAGGACCCTCTGTACAAAACAAAGACCCAGGACCCTCTGTACAAAACAAAGACCCAAGGACCCTCTGTACAAAACAAAGACCCAGGACCCTCTGTACAAAACAAAGAACCAAGACCCTCAGTACAAAACAAAGACCCAAGGACCCTCTGTACAAAACAAAGACCCAAGGACCCTCAGTACAAAACAAAGACCCAAGGACCCTCTGTACAAAACAAAGACCCAGGACCCTCTGTACAAAACAAAGACCCAAGGACCCTCTGTACAAAACATAGACCCAAGGACCCTCTGTACAAAACAAAGACCCAGGACCCTCTGTACAAAACAAAGAACCAAGACCCTCAGTACAAAACAAAGACCCAAGGACCCTCTGTACAAAACAAAGACCCAGGACCCTCTGTACAAAACAAAGACCCAAGGACCCTCTGTACAAAACATAGACCCAAGGACCCTCTGTACAAAACAAAGACCCAGGACCCTCTGTACAAAACAAAGACCCAAGGACCCTCTGAAAAAAACAAAGACCCAGGACCCTTTGTACAAAACAAAGACCCAAGGACCCTCTGTACAAAACAAAGACCCAGGACCCTCTGTACAAAACAAAGACCCAAGGACCCTCTGTACAAAACATAGACCCAAGGACCCTCTGTACAAAACAAAGACCCAGGACCCTCTGTACAAAACAAAGACCCAAGGACCCTCTGAAAAAAACAAAGACCCAGGACCCTTTGTACAAAACAAAGACCCAGGGACCCTCTGTACAAAACAAAGACCCAAGACACTCAGTACAAAACAAAGAACCAAGACCCTCAGTACAAAACAAAGACCCAAGGACCCTCTGTACAAAACAAAGACCCAGGACCTTCTGTACAAAACAAAGACCCAGGACACTCTGTACAAAACAAAGACCCAAGGACCCTCTGTACAAAACATAGACCCAAGGACCCTCTGTACAAAACAAATTCCCGGGACCCTCTGTACAAAACAATGACCCAGGACCCTTTGTACAAAACAAAGACACAAGACCCTCTGTACAAAACAAAGACCCAGGGACCCTCTGTACAAAACAAAGAGGTAAAGTTGATTAGGTCCCAAAGAACGTTAGGTCGGTCCCATTGCCATTTAGAGGAGCAGGTTAATAAAGAAGCAGGTTACAGACCATAACAATAAACGAAAGTTAACACATGTATGTTTTGTACAGGTCTTGAGTCTTTATGTTTCAAGCTGTTTCACTGAGTGTTTTCAAGCAGACAATGATAAATGATTGACAGAAAATATGATTATTTTTAGTCTTTGACGAGATGAGCTAACCGTTAGATATTCCGACGTATTATTAATATTAAAACCAACCTTTGTGAAATCTCCACTTATAGGGTTCATGTTGTTGGGGATACATGTAATAACTCCCGTTTCCATGGCAAAGTAAGGCCAAATTATCGCCAACTTTCCGGATCATGTCGACAACACCATCAATGTTTTGTTCTAAATCCGATGGGTTTCCTACAAAATAGTTAATTTATGTTCGTAAAGTAGCGCTTTACGGCATTCTGTTCAAATAAAGTGAGTGCAAATAAAGCCTCGAAGTGGGTGTGAGCGGATTCAATTCCGCCTCACTATCCCCATAAAGTTGGGAAGTGGCACCTTTTCAGCAAATTGGGGATACGAGGTTAATCACAATTAATCTCGTATCACCCCCAATAACGGGGACAACACACATCCCCGAAGGCCACACAAAAGAGGTTAGAGGTCAAGCTACCTCGAGAGGGAAAGTAACAGCAGCAGCGGGGGGGGGGGGGGGGGGGGGGGGAAGCACTCCCACAAAGGTGGGAGCCGAGAATTAGGTTGTTAGCCAATGAGGGGCGAGGGAGAGCATCCGCTAGGTAGTAAGGCCACAGTAGCGTAGGGGTGAATATATATTACCAGTTAATTACATTACCGTTCAGTTATCTCAGTCACACAGTGGGGACCAGTGACATTTCGTTCCGTCACCATTACTACCGGTATAATATATCATCAGTTATCTGTACATTCCTTGTTCAACTGTGCTATCACATTTATATCAGTTATTTTATATTTGCGTTAACATATGACAATATCACAACGACAACCACAAACTATCTTCTTCTCAATTACACGGTGACGCGTAACGAAATAAACCGGTCGGGATCCCCTGATCCCGTCACAGTGGGGGCAGTGTAAAGTATCTGTGTGAGTGCAAATAAAGCCTCGAAGTGGGGGCAGTGTAAAGTATCTGTGTGAGAGCAAATAAAGCCTCGAAGTGGGGGCAGTGTAAAGTATCTGTGTGAGTGCAAATAAAGCCTCGAAGTGGGGGCAGTGTAAAGTATCTGTGTGAGTGCAAATAAAGCCTCGATCGAAGGGGGTTCGTGTAAAGTATCTGTGTGAGTGCAAATAAAGCCTCGAAGTGGGGGCAGTGTAAAGTATCTGTGAGAGTGCAAATAAAGCCTCGAAGTGGGGGCAGTGTAAAGTATCTGTGTGAGTGCAAATAAAGCCACGAAGTGGGGGCAGTGTAAAGTATCTGTGAGAGTGCAAATAAAGCCTCGAAGTGGGGGCAGTGTAAAGTATCTGTGTGAGTGCAAATAAAGCCTCGAAGTGGGGGCAGTGTAAAGTATCTGTGTGAGTGCAAATAAAGCCACGAAGTGGGGGCAGTGTAAAGTATCTGTGTGAGTGCAAATAAAGCCTCGAAGTGGGGAAAGGGAAAGTATCTGTGTGAGTGCAAATAAAGCCTCGAAGTGGGGGCAGTGTAAAGTATCTGTGTGAGTGCAAATAAAGCCTCGATCGAAGGGGGTTCGTGTAAAGTATCTGTGTGAGTGCAAATAAAGCCTCGATCGAAGGGGGTTCGTGTAAAGTATCTGTGTGAGTGCAAATAAAGCCTCGAAGTGGGGGCAGTGTAAAGTATCTGTGTGAGTGCAAATAAAGCCTCGAAGTGGGGGCAGTGTAGGATATCTGTGTGAGTGCAAATAAAGCCTCGAAGTGGGGGCAGTGTAAAGTATCTGTGTGAGTGCAAATAAAGCCTCGAAGTGGGGGCAGTGTAAAGTATCTGTGTGAGTGCAAATAAAGCCTCGAAGTGAGGGCAGTGTAAAGTATCTGTGTCAGTGCAAATAAAGACTCGAAGTGGGGGCAGTGTAAAGTATCTGTGTGAGTGCAAATAAAGCCTCGAAGTGGGGGCAGTGTAAAGTATCTGTGTGAGTGCAAATAAAGCCTCGAAGTTTGGGCAGTGTAAAGTATCTGTGTGAGTGCAAATAAAGCCTCGAAGTGAGGGCAGTGTAAAGTATCTGTGTGAGTGCAAATAAAGCCTCGAAGTGAGGGCAGTGTAAAGTGTCTGTGTGAGTGCAAATAAAGCCTCGAAGTGGGGGCAGTGTAAAGTATCTGTGTGAGTGCAAATAAAGCCTCGAAGTTTGGGCAGTGTAAAGTATCTGTGTGAGTGCAAATAAAGCCTCGAAGTGAGGGCAGTGTAAAGTGTCTGTGTGAGTGCAAACAAAGCCTCGAAGTGGGGGCAGTGTAAAGTATCTGTGTGAGCGCAAATAAAGCCTCGAAGTGGGGGCAGTGTAAAGTATCTGTGTGAGTGCAAATAAAGCCTCGAAGTGGGGGCAGTGTAAAGTATCTGTGTGAGTGCAAATAAAGCCTCGAAGTGGGGAAAGGGAAAGTATCTGTGTGAGTGCAAATAAAGCCTCTAAGTGGGGAAAGGGAAAGTATCTGTGTGAGTGCAAATAAAGCCTCGAAGTGGGGGCAGTGTAAAGTATCTGTGTGAGTGCAAATAAAACCTCGAAGTTTGGGCAGTGTAAAGTATCTGTGTGAGTGCAAATAAAGCCTCGAAGTGGGGGCAGTGTAAAGTATCTGTGTGAGTGCAAATAAAGCCTCGAAGTGGGGGCAGTGTAAAGTATCTGTGGGAGTGCAAATAAAGCCTCGAAGTGGGGGCAGTGTAAAGTATCTGTGTGAGTGCAAATAAAGCCTCGAAGTGGGGGCAGTGTAAAGTATCTGTGTGAGTGCAAATAAAGCCTCGAAGTGGGGAAAGGGAAAGTATCTGTGTCAGTGCAAATAAAGCCTCGAAGTGGGGGCAGTGTAAAGTATCTGTGTGAGTGCAAATATAACCTCGAAGTTTGGGCAGTGTAAAGTGTCTGTGTGAGTGCAAATAAAGCCTCGAGGGTTGGGCAGTGTAAAGTATCTGTGTGAGTGCAAATAAAGCCTCGAAGTGGGGGCAGTGTAAAGTATCTGTGTGAGTGCAAATAAAGCCTCGAAGTGGGGAAAGGGAAAGTATCTGTGTGAGTGCAAATAAAGCCTCGAAGTGGGGGCAGTGTAAAGTATCTGTGTGAGTGCAAATAAAGCCTCGAAGTGGGGGCAGTGTAAAGTATCTGTGTGAGTGCAAATAAAGCCTCGAAGTGGGGAAAGGGAAAGTATCTGTGTGAGTGCAAATAAAGCCTCGAAGTGGGGGCAGTGTAAAGTATCTGTGTGAGTGCAAATAAAGCCTCGAAGTGGGGAAAGGGAAAGTATCTGTGTCAGTGCAAATAAAGCCTCGAAGTGGGGGCAGTGTAAAGTATCTGTGTGAGTGCAAATAAAGCCTCGAAGTGGGGAAAGGGAAAGTATCTGTGTCAGTGCAAATAAAGCCTCGAAGTGGGGGCAGTGTAAAGTATCTGTGTGAGTGCAAATAAAGCCTCGAAGTGGGGGCAGTGTAAAGTATCTGTGTGAGTGCAAATAAAGCCTCGAAGTGGGGGCAGTGTAAAGTATCTGTGTGAGTGCAAATAAAGCCTCGAAGTGGGGGCAGTGTAAAGTATCTGTGTGAGTGCAAATAAAGCCTCGAAGTGGGGAAAGGGAAAGTATCTGTGTCAGTGCAAATAAAGCCTCGAAGTGGGGGCAGTGTAAAGTATCTGTGTGAGTGCAAATAAAGCCTCGAAGTGGGGGCAGTGTAAAGTATCTGTGTGAGTGCAAATAAAGCCTCGAAGTGGGGGCAGTGTAAAGTATCTGTGTGAGTGCAAATAAAGCCTCGAAGTGGGGAAAGGGAAAGTATCTGTGTCAGTGCAAATAAAGCCTCGAAGTGGGGGCAGTGTAAAGTATCTGTGTGAGTGCAAATAAAGCCTCGAAGTGGGGAAAGGGAAAGTATCTGTGTCAGTGCAAATAAAGCCTCGAAGTGGGGGCAGTGTAAAGTATCTGTGTGAGTGCAAATAAAGCCTCGAAGTGGGGGCAGTGTAAAGTATCTGTGTGAGTGCAAATAAAGCCTCGAAGTGGGGGCAGTGTAAAGTATCTGTGTGAGTGCAAATAAAGCCTCGAAGTGGGGGCAGTGTAAAGTATCTGTGTGAGTGCAAATAAAGCCTCGAAGTGGGGAAAGGGAAAGTATCTGTGTGAGTGCAAATAAAGCCTCGAAGTGGGGGCAGTGTAAAGTATCTGTGTGAGTGCAAATAAAGCCTCGAAGTGGGGAAAGGGAAAGTATCTGTGTGAGTGCAAATAAAGCCTCGAAGTGGGGGCAGTGTAAAGTATCTGTGTGAGTGCAAATAAAGCCTCGAAGTGGGGAAAGGGAAAGTATCTGTGTGAGTGCAAATAAAGCCTCGAAGTGGGGGCAGTGTAAAGTATCTGTGTGAGTGCAAATAAAGCCTCGAAGTGGGGGCAGTGTAAAGTATCTGTGTGAGTGCAAATAAAGCCTCGAAGTGGGGAAAGGGAAAGTATCTGTGTGAGTGCAAATAAAGCCTCGAAGTGGGGGCAGTGTAAAGTATCTGTGTGAGTGCAAATAAAGTCTCGATCGAAGTGGGTTCGTGTAAAGTATCTGTGTGAGTGCAAATAAAGTCTCGATCGAAGTGGGTTCGTGTAAAGTATCTGTGGGAGTGCAAATAAAGCCTCGAAGTGGGGGCAGTGTAAAGTATCTGTGTGAGTGCAAATAAAGCCTCGAAGTGGGTTCAGTGTAAAGTATCTGTGTGAGTGCAAATAAAGTCTCGATCGAAGTGGGTTCGTGTAAAGTATCTGTGGGAGTGCAAATAAAGCCTCGAAGTGGGGGCAGTGTAAAGTATCTGTGTGAGTGCAAATAAAGCCTCGAAGTGGGTTCAGTGTAAAGTATCTGTGTGAGTGCAAATAAAGTCTCGATCGAAGTGGGTTCGTGTAAAGTATCTGTGGGAGTGCAAATAAAGCCTCGAAGTGGGGGCAGTGTAAAGTATCTGTGTGAGTGCAAATAAAGCCTCGAAGTGGGTTCAGTGTAAAGTATCTGTGTGAGTGCAAATAAAGTCTCGATCGAAGTGGGTTCGTGTAAAGTATCTGTGTAAGTGTAAATAAAGCCTCGAAGTGGGGGCAGTGTAAAGTATCTGTGTGAGTGCAAATAAAGCCTCGAAGTGGGTTCAGTGTAAAGTATCTGTGTGAGTGCAAATAAAGCCTCGAAGTGGGGGCAGTGTAAAGTATCTGTGTGAGTGCAAATAAAGCCTAGAAGTGGGGGCAGTGTAAAGTATCTGTGTGAGTGTAAATAAAGCCTCGAAGTGAGGGCAGTGTAAAGTGTCTGTGTGAGTGCAAATAAAGCCTCGAAGTGGGGGCAGTGTAAAGTATCTGTGTGAGTGCAAATAAAGCCTCGAAGTGGGGAAAGGGAAAGTATCTGTGTCAGTGCAAATAAAGCCTCGAAGTGGGGGCAGTGTAAAGTGTCTGTGTGAGTGCAAATAAAACCTCGAAGTGGGGGCAGTGTAAAGTATCTGTGTGAGTGCAAATAAAGCCTCGAAGTGGGGGCAGTGTAAAGTGTCTGTGTGAGTGCAAATAAAACCTCGAAGTGGGGGCAGTGTAAAGTATCTGTGTGAGTGCAAATAAAGCCTCGAAGTGGGGGCAGTGTAAAGTATCTGTGTGAGTGTAAATAAAGCCTCGAAGTGGGGGCAGTGTAAAGTATCTGTGTGAGTGCAAATAAAGCCTCGAAGTGGGGGCAGTGTAAAGTATCTGTGTGAGTGCAAATAAAGCCTCGAAGTGGGGGCAGTGTAAAGTATCTGTGTGATTGCAAATAAAGTCTCGAAGTGGGGGCAGTGTAAAGTATCTGTGTGAGTGCAAATAAAGTCTCGAAGTGGGGGCAGTGTAAAGTATCTGTGTGAGTGCAAATAAAGCCTCGAAGTGGGGGCAGTGTAAAGTATCTGTGTGAGTGTAAATAAAGTCTCGAAGTGGGGAAAGGGAAAGTATCTGTGTGAGTGTAAATAAAGCCTCGAAGTGGGGGCAGTGTAAAGTATCTGTGTGAGTGCAAATAATGTCTCGAAGTGGGGGCAGTGTAAAGTATCTGTGTGAGTGCAAATAAAGTCTCGAAGTGGGGGCAGTGTAAAGTATCTGTGTGAGTGCAAATAAAGTCTCGATCGAAGTGGGTTCGTGTAAAGTATCTGTGTGAGTGCAAATAAAGTCTCGATCGAAGTGGGTTCGTGTAAAGTATCTGTGTGAGTGCAAATAAAGTCTCGATCGAAGTGGGTTCGTGTAAAGTATCTGTGTGAGTGCAAATAAAGTCTCGATCGAAGTGGGTTCGTGTAAAGTATCTGTGTGAGTGCAAATAAAGTCTCGATCGAAGTGGGTTCGTGTAAAGTATCTGTGTGAGTGCAAATAAAGTCTCGATCGAAGTGGGTTCGTGTAAAGTATCTGTGTGAGTGCAAATAAAGCCTCGAAGTGGGGGCAGTGTAAAGTATCTGTGTGAGTGCAAATAAAGCCTCGAAGTGGGGGCAGTGTAAAGTATCTGTGTGAGTGCAAATAAAGCCTCGAAGTGGGGGCAGTGTAAAGTATCTGTGTGAGTGTAAATAAAGCCTCGAAGTTGGGGCAGTGTAAAGTATCTGTGTGAGTGCAAATAAAGCCTCGAAGTGAGGGCAGTGTAAAGTATCTGTGTGAGTGTAAATAAAGCCTCGAAGTGAGGGCAGTGTAAAGTATCTGTGTGAGTGTAAATAAAGCCTCGAAGTGAGGGCAGTGTAAAGTATCTGTGTGAGTGCAAATAAAGCCTCAAAGTGGGGGCAGTGTAAAGTATCTGTGTGAGTGTAAATAAAGCCTCGAAGTTGGGGCAGTGTAAAGTATCTGTGTGAGTGTAAATAAAGCCTCGAAGTTGGGGCAGTGTAAAGTATCTGTGTGAGTGCAAATAAAGCCTCGAAGTTGGGGCAGTGTAAAGTATCTGTGTGAGTGTAAATAAAGCCTCGAAGTTGGGGCAGTGTAAAGTATCTGTGTGAGTGCAAATAAAGCCTCGAAGTGGGGGCAGTGTAAAGTATCTGTGTGAGTGTAAATAAAGCCTCGAAGTTGGGGCAGTGTAAAGTATCTGTGTGAGTGTAAATAAAGCCTCGAAGTTGGGGCAGTGTAAAGTATCTGTGTGAGTGCAAATAAAGCCTCGAAGTGGGGGCAGTGTAAAGTATCTGTGTGAGTGTAAATAAAGCCTCGAAGTTGGGGCAGTGTAAAGTATCTGTGTGAGTGTAAATAAAGCCTCGAAGTTGGGGCAGTGTAAAGTATCTGTGTGAGTGCAAATAAAGCCTCGAAGTTGGGGCAGTGTAAAGTATCTGTGTGAGTGCAAATAAAGCCTCGAAGTGAGGGCAGTGTAAAGTATCTGTGTGAGTGTAAATAAAGCCTCGAAATTGGGGCAGTGTAAAGTATCTGTGTGAGTGCAAATAAAGCCTCGAAGTGGGGGCAGTGTAAAGTATCTGTGTGAGTGTAAATAAAGCCTCGAAGTTGGGGCAGTGTAAAGTATCTGTGTGAGTGTAAATAAAGCCTCGAAGTTGGGGCAGTGTAAAGTATCTGTGTGAGTGCAAATAAAACCTCGAAGTGGGGGCAGTGTAAAGTATCTGTGTGAGTGTAAATAAAGCCTCGAAGTTGGGGCAGTGTAAAGTATCTGTGTGAGTGTAAATAAAGCCTCGAAGTTGGGGCAGTGTAAAGTATCTGTGTGAGTGCAAATAAAGTCTCGAAGTGGGGGCAGTGTAAAGTATCTGTGTGATTGCAAATAAAGCCTCGAAGTGGGGGCAGTGTAAAGTATCTGTGTGAGTGCAAATAAAGCCTCGAAGTGAGGGCAGTGTAAAGTGTCTGTGTGAGTGCAAATAAAGCCTCGAAGTGGGGGCAGTGTAAAGTATCTGTGTGAGTGCAAATAAAGCCTCGAAGTGGGGGCAGTGTAAAGTATCTGTGTGATTGCAAATAAAGCCTCGAAGTGGGGGCAGTGTAAAGTATCTGTGTGAGTGCAAATAAAGCCTCGAAGTGGGGCAGTGTAAAGTATCTGTGTGAGTGCAAATAAAGCCTCGAAGTGAGGGCAGTGTAAAGTGTCTGTGTGAGTGCAAATAAAGCCTCGAAGTGAGGGCAGTGTAAAGTGTCTGTGTGAGTGCAAATAAAGCCTCGAAGTGGGGGCAGTGTAAAGTATCTGTGTGAGTGCAAATAAAGCCTCGAAGTGAGGGCAGTGTAAAGTGTCTGTGTGAGTGCAAATAAAGCCTCGAAGTGGGGGCAGTGTAAAGTATCTGTGTGAGTGCAAATAAAGCCTCGAAGTGAGGGCAGTGTAAAGTATCTGTGTGAGTGCAAATAAAGCCTCGAAGTGGGGGCAGTGTAAAGTATCTGTGTGAGTGCAAATAAAGCCTCGAAGTGAGGGCAGTGTAAAGTGTCTGTGTGAGTGCAAATAAAGCCTCGAAGTGGGGGCAGTGTAAAGTATCTGTGTGAGTGCAAATAAAGCCTCGAAGTGAGGGCAGTGTAAAGTGTCTGTGTGAGTGCAAATAAAGCCTCGAAGTGGGGGCAGTGTAAAGTATCTGTGTGAGTGCAAATAAAGCCTCGAAGTGAGGGCAGTGTAAAGTGTCTGTGTGATTGCAAATAAAGCCTCGAAGTGGGGGCAGTGTAAAGTATCTGTGTGAGTGCAAATAAAGCCTCGAAGTGAGGGCAGTGTAAAGTATCTGTGTGAGTGCAAATAAAGCCTCGAAGTGAGGGCAGTGTAAAGTGTCTGTGTGAGTGCAAATAAAGCCTCGAAGTGGGGGCAGTGTAAAGTATCTGTGTGAGTGCAAATAAAGCCTCGAAGTGAGGGCAGTGTAAAGTGTCTGTGTGAGTGCAAATAAAGCCTCGAAGTGGGGGCAGTGTAAAGTATCTGTGTGAGTGCAAATAAAGCCTCGAAGTGAGGGCAGTGTAAAGTGTCTGTGTGAGTGCAAATAAAGCCTCGAAGTGGGGGCAGTGTAAAGTATCTGTGTGAGTGCAAATAAAGCCTCGAAGTGGGGGCAGTGTAAAGTATCTGTGTGAGTGCAAATAAAGCCTCGAAGTGGGGGCAGTGTAAAGTATCTGTGTGATTGCAAATAAAGCCTCGAAGTGGGGGCAGTGTAAAGTATCTGTGTGAGTGCAAATAAAGCCTCGAAGTGGGGGCAGTGTAAAGTGTCTGTGTGAGTGCAAATAAAGCCTCGATCGAAGGGGGTTCGTGTAAAGTATCTGTGTGAGTGCAAATAAAGCCTCGAAGTGGGGGCAGTGTAAAGTATCTGTGTGAGTGCAAATAAAGCCTCGAAGTGGGGGCAGTGTAAAGTGTCTGTGTGAGTGCAAATAAAGCCTCGAAGTGGGGGCAGTGTAAAGTATCTGTGTGAGTGCAAATAAAGCCTCGATCGAAGGGGGTTCGTGTAAAGTATCTGTGTGAGTGCAAATAAAGCCTCGAAGTGGGGGCAGTGTAAAGTATCTGTGTGAGTGCAAATAAAGCCTCGAAGTGGGGGCAGTGTAAAGTGTCTGTGTGAGTGCAAATAAAGCCTCGATCGAAGGGGGTTCGTGTAAAGTATCTGTGTGAGTGCAAATAAAGCCTCGAAGTGGGGGCAGTGTAAAGTATCTGTGTGAGTGCAAATAAAGCCTCGAAGTGGGGGCAGTGTAAAGTATCTGTGTGAGTGTAAATAAAGCCTCGAAGTGGGGGCAGTGTAAAGTATCTGTGTGAGTGCAAATAAAGCCTCGAAGTGGGGGCAGTGTAAAGTATCTGTGTGAGTGCAAATAAAGCCTCGAAGTGGGGGCAGTGTAAAGTATCTGTGTGATTGCAAATAAAGCCTCGAAGTGGGGGCAGTGTAAAGTATCTGTGTGAGTGCAAATAAAGCCTCGAAGTGGGGGCAGTGTAAAGTATCTGTGTGAGTGCAAATAAAGCCTCGAAGTGGGGGCAGTGTAAAGTGTCTGTGTGAGTGCAAATAAAGCCTCGAAGTGGGGGCAGTGTAAAGTATCTGTGTGAGTGCAAATAAAGCCTCGATCGAAGGGGGTTCGTGTAAAGTATCTGTGTGAGTGCAAATAAAGCCTCGAAGTGGGGGCAGTGTAAAGTATCTGTGTGAGTGCAAATAAAGCCTCGAAGTGGGGGCAGTGTAAAGTATCTGTGTGAGTGTAAATAAAGCCTCGAAGTTGGGGCAGTGTAAAGTATCTGTGTGAGTGTAAATAAAGCCTCGAAGTTGGGGCAGTGTAAAGTATCTGTGTGAGTGCAAATAAAGTCTCGAAGTGGGGGCAGTGTAAAGTATCTGTGTGATTGCAAATAAAGCCTCGAAGTGGGGGCAGTGTAAAGTATCTGTGTGAGTGCAAATAAAGCCTCGAAGTGAGGGCAGTGTAAAGTGTCTGTGTGAGTGCAAATAAAGCCTCGAAGTGGGGGCAGTGTAAAGTATCTGTGTGAGTGCAAATAAAGCCTCGAAGTGGGGGCAGTGTAAAGTATCTGTGTGATTGCAAATAAAGCCTCGAAGTGGGGGCAGTGTAAAGTATCTGTGTGAGTGCAAATAAAGCCTCGAAGTGAGGGCAGTGTAAAGTGTCTGTGTGAGTGCAAATAAAGCCTCGAAGTGGGGGCAGTGTAAAGTATCTGTGTGAGTGCAAATAAAGCCTCGAAGTGAGGGCAGTGTAAAGTGTCTGTGTGAGTGCAAATAAAGCCTCGAAGTGGGGGCAGTGTAAAGTATCTGTGTGAGTGCAAATAAAGCCTCGAAGTGAGGGCAGTGTAAAGTGTCTGTGTGAGTGCAAATAAAGCCTCGAAGTGGGGGCAGTGTAAAGTATCTGTGTGAGTGCAAATAAAGCCTCGATCGAAGGGGGTTCGTGTAAAGTATCTGTGTGAGTGCAAATAAAGCCTCGAAGTGGGGGCAGTGTAAAGTATCTGTGTGAGTGCAAATAAAGCCTCGAAGTGGGGGCAGTGTAAAGTATCTGTGTGATTGCAAATAAAGCCTCGAAGTGGGGGCAGTGTAAAGTATCTGTGTGAGTGCAAATAAAGCCTCGAAGTGGGGGCAGTGTAAAGTATCTGTGTGAGTGCAAATAAAGCCTCGAAGTGGGGGCAGTGTAAAGTATCTGTGTGAGTGCAAATAAAGCCTCGAAGTGGGGGCAGTGTAAAGTATCTGTGTGAGTGCAAATAAAGCCTCGAAGTGGGGGCAGTGTAAAGTATCTGTGTGAGTGCAAATAAAGCCTCGAAGTGGGGGCAGTGTAAAGTATCTGTGTGAGTGCAAATAAAGCCTCGAAGTGGGGGCAGTGTAAAGTATCTGTGTGAGTGCAAATAAAGCCTCGAAGTGGGGGCAGTGTAAAGTATCTGTGTGAGTGCAAATAAAGCCTCGAAGTGGGGGCAGTGTAAAGTATCTGTGTCAGTGCAAATAAAGACTCGAAGTGGGGGCAGTGTAAAGTATCTGTGTGAGTGCAAATAAAGCCTCGAAGTGGGGGCAGTGTAAAGTATCTGTGTGAGTGCAAATAAAGCCTCGAAGTGGGGGCAGTGTAAAGTATCTGTGTGAGTGCAAATAAAGCCTCGAAGTGGGGGCAGTGTAAAGTATCTGTGTGAGTGCAAATAAAGCCTCGAAGTGGGGGCAGTGTAAAGTATCTGTGTGAGTGCAAATAAAGCCTCGATCGAAGGGGGTTCGTGTAAAGTATCTGTGTGAGTGCAAGTAAAGCCTCGAAGTGGGGGGCAGTGTAAAGTATCTGTGTCAGTGCAAATAAAGCCTCGAAGTGGGGGCAGTGTAAAGTATCTGTGTGAGTGCAAATAAAGCCTCGAAGTGGGGGCAGTGTAAAGTATCTGTGTGAGTGCAAATAAAGCCACGAAGTGGGGGCAGTGTAAAGTATCTGTGTGAGTGCAAATAAAGCCTCGATCGAAGGGGGTTCGTGTAAAGTATCTGTGTGAGTGCAAATAAAGCCTCGAAGTGGGGGCAGTGTAAAGTATCTGTGTGAGTGCAAATAAAGCCTCGAAGTGGGGGCAGTGTAAAGTATCTGTGTGAGTGCAAATAAAGCCTCGAAGTGGGGAAAGGGAAAGTATCTGTGTGAGTGCAAATAAAGCCTCGATCGAAGGGGGTTCGTGTAAAGTATCTGTGTGAGTGCAAATAAAGCCTCGAAGTGGGGGCAGTGTAAAGTATCCGTGTGAGTGCAAATAAAGCCTCGATCGAAGGGGGTTCGTGTAAAGTATCTGTGTGAGTGCAAATAAAGCCTCGAAGTGGGGGGCAGTGTAAAGTATCTGTGTGAGTGCAAATAAAGTCTCGAAGTGGGGGCAGTGTAAAGTATCTGTGTGAGTGCAAATAAAGCCTCGATCGAAGGGGGTTCGTGTAAAGTATCTGTGTGAGTGCAAATAAAGCCTCGAAGTGGGGGGCAGTGTAAAGTATCTGTGTGAGTGTAAATAAAGCCTCGAAGTGGGGGCAGTGTAAAGTATCTGTGTGAGTGCAAATAAAGCCTCGAAGTGGGGGCAGTGTAAAGTATCTGTGTGAGTGCAAATAAAGCCTCGAAGTGGGGGCAGTGTAAAGTATCTGTGTGAGTGCAAATAAAGCCTCGATCGAAGGGGGTTCGTGTAAAGTATCTGTGTGAGTGCAAATAAAGCCTCGAAGTGGGGGCAGTGTAAAGTATCTGTGTGAGTGCAAATAAAGCCTCGAAGTGGGGGGCAGTGTAAAGTATCTGTGTGAGTGTAAATAAAGCCTCGAAGTGGGGGCAGTGTAAAGTATCTGTGTGAGTGCAAATAAAGCCTCGAAGTGGGGGCAGTGTAAAGTATCTGTGTGAGTGCAAATAAAGCCTCGAAGTGGGGGCAGTGTAAAGTATCTGTGTGAGTGCAAATAAAGCCTCGATCGAAGGGGGTTCGTGTAAAGTATCTGTGTGAGTGCAAATAAAGCCTCGAAGTGAGGGCAGTGTAAAGTGTCTGTGTGAGTGCAAATAAAGCCTCGAAGTGGGGGCAGTGTAAAGTATCTGTGTGAGTGTAAATAAAGCCTCGAAGTGGGGGCAGTGTAAAGTATCTGTGTGAGTGCAAATAAAGCCTCGAAGTGGGGGCAGTGTAAAGTATCTGTGTGAGTGCAAATAAAGCCTCGAAGTGAGGGCAGTGTAAAGTATCTGTGTGAGTGCAAATAAAGCCTCGAAGTGGGGGCAGTGTAAAGTATCTGTGTGAGTGCAAATAAAGCCTCGAAGTGGGGGCAGTGTAAAGTATCTGTGTGAGTGCAAATAAAGTCTCGAAGTGGGGGCAGTGTAAAGTATCTGTGTGAGTGCAAATAAAGCCTCGATCGAAGGGGGTTCGTGTAAAGTATCTATGTGAGTGCAAATAAAGCCTCGAAGTGGGGGCAGAGTAAAGTATCTGTGTGAGTGCAAATAAAGTCTCGAAGTGGGGGCAGTGTAAAGTATCTGTGTGAGTGCAAATAAAGCCTCGAAGTGGGGGCAGTGTAAAGTATCTGTGTGAGTGCAAATAAAGCCTCGATCGAAGGGGGTTCGTGTAAAGTATCTGTGTGAGTGTGTATGGGACCCCCGCTGCATGCGTCTATCCCCACTGCCTTAATGTGAAAGATAACGCCGGCCACCGAAATGCCACAGCCACTCTAGCAACCGCTAGCGTAGTAACCCGTTACTTTACGTCCGTCGGCTACCACACACTTCTAATCCAACAAAGGCCCTTCCCAGTGGCCCTTGTTTTCCCGAGGAGAATGGGCAGAAGGGTACAGGGTACATCAATAGCTACGGACAGGATGGCAATTACTTCCCCCTTTGCTTACGCAGGTGGACAATAACATCAATATCAAAGAATATAATATGTTGTATATTTAGTATTGATTGAAACAAAGGGTTACGTAATTTGTAATATTGATATACACTTACCAACAAATAATTCGTCCGGACGCTACCACCCGTTCCTCCTGAATTGCACTGCACTGTAGGCCTTGCGTCTATGAGAAGATCCGCACACAAATAAATATTACAGCATAAAACTTAACTTAACTAGATAATACGGCCACATTGGACTACGTAATACTTGAAATAATAAACAATGGAGGGATGTAAATATTATGTCTGACTGTAAAATACGTTGTAATTGTAAGATTTTAATAGCACAAGTGTAAATGATAATTTGTAATTTAACTGTCTGAACCTGAACCTGAACCTGAACCTGGTAACAAATAGGAGTAAATTACCATCCCTCCAAAACTAATTAAAGCTACCAACAGAGTCAACTGAATAACAAGGAGAGAGTGCAAATAAATTGTTGTTACTGCTATTATATAGTATAAGAGTTGACCTCTATAATTACTTATTACCATAAGGAACTGAGCAACATAATTGGCTGTAATAATAACGGCATTAATAATCTGATGCAAGGCCAATCAGAGGACGGCTTCTGCTGAATAGGTATGTCGAATAGAGTGTACCGTAATATATTGGCATTGTTACTGAACATAATTGGTGTGTAATGTATAAATATAAATTGGATCTGAGATTCATAGACGCTCTACCATTACAGTGCTTCCTAAAAAAAATATTTTTTGAAAAAAATTTATTTTTAAAAACCCGGATATGAATCTACAGAGACATGTCAGCGAAATTGATATAGGCCTATTTGAAACTGAAAGTAAATTCCAGTTATATACCCACACCTCCCAATTTGATAAATTTATGAAACTGAAAACCCATAACCCTTTGGAATGAACGAGTGGCGTTGTCCCTACACTACAAATTGCACAAGTTATCATTTTGCTTAAAAAATATGTTATATGTTACTTAATATTTCTACTAAAGCCGTCACCAAAAGGTCCCATAGTTCACCTAAGCTGAACTCTTGAGTTTACGATAGATCCGAGTCTGTTGAAGTCATAACAATCCATGAGAATCTCATTGTGTGCATCAGTGTCGTCGAATCAGTTGTGATATGTCGGTACTTCGTGACGTCATCGACCCGATTATGTTTATTCAACCCTAGCGCTCTCTGGATTAATCGAAACGAACACGGAATCAACACCAGCGCTCCCTGCGCTAGCGAATTAATCGAACGAAACCGACTCAACACCAGCGCTCCCTGCGCTAGCGAATTAATCGAACGAAACCGACTCAACACCAGCGCTCCCTGCGCTAGCGAATTAATCCCATAATGAACTGATATACCCATAATGAACTGATATACGACGTCATCTTTGCTAAAACTTCATTCATACTTAGATTTCAGCTTGGTGATAGGTCCCCGTAGATACATCGAAGCCAAGTAGAGCACATGAAAACGAAATGAATATGAATTAGTTACTTATTTACGTAGATACATATAATACACATACATACAAATCAAATTGATGAAAATCATTCCCGATTCAAACAATTATGACTTCAATATTTCCCACATAATTAAAGTTTATTATCTTTCTAGTTTGTTAGCATAAATCAATATAGCTTCTAAATTACAATGACTACCGATATTAATCTTCTATGACTGAAGAATTCACTTCTTCCCTTCCTGCATTGTTAGCGGGAAATGTAGAACCCTCTAGCAAGCAGAGTTTCGAAATATCTCTGGAGTATATGCGGCCGTTGTAGCGAACTTTCACTGAACGCACTAGGTTGTCTTCTCCCGCATCAACAGAGTCTACTACCGCCGTTACCCATGTTCCCCTCACCTTGGTATCGGTCATCACTAATACTAGGTCTCCCTTACGAATGTTACGTTTCTTTGTGAACCATCGCTGTCGCTCTCTCAACAATGGAATGCATCGATCCCAGAACACCTTAGCCAGGATCTGCCCTTGCTGCCAAGTTCGTTTCGAATATATAGCATTGGTGTCGAATTGACCTGGAACCTTCGAAGCTGGCCGCCGTAGCAACAAGTCATTTGGAGTTAACGGTTGATCTGCAGTAGGGTCGTCAGATGCCGCGTAAAGTGGTCTAGAGTTCAATGACCTGGCAATTTCCGCTAAAGCTGTACGTAAAGTATCCTCATCAACTAAATGGCTACCAATGGACGACCTTAGGGCGTCCTTAACGATCTTTATAAGGCGCTCCCAAACACCAGATGTATGGCTAGCATATGGGGTGTGGAACTTCCACTTAGTCTCTGGTCCTAAGCTGTTCTCAATTATTCCAGAATCCCACTCTACCATGGCTTCCCGAAGTTCCCGCTCCGCCCCTACGAAACAAGTACCATTGTCTGATCTGATGAGTTTCACATCTCCATGGCAACAAATAAAACGTCTATATACATTGATAAATGATGCAGCTGATGCATCGTATGCAATATCCAATGCAACTGCTCGGCTGGTTAGACAAGTGAATATCGCACCCCAGCGCTTCTCACTTCGTCGACCGATCTTAACAGTCATGGGTCCCCAATAGTCCACACCCGTGAAAGTAAAAGGAGGTTCGTAGGCGGTTAATCTTTCAAGTGGCAATGGCGCCATGAGTTGTTTCATCACAGTTGGATGATTACGCTTGCAAATGATGCAGTTTGATAATATATTTCTCACTAAAGCTTGGCCCCCCACAATCCAAAATCGCTTCCTGACATTGGTTAGAGTGTGGTCTCTTCCTGCATGTAAATTATAGCGGTGAATTTGATGAACTATACGAGTTGCGATTATATCACTTCGATGTATGATGATGGGTGCTTTCATATCTCGATCAAATGGCGCCTTAATAATTCGAGATCCCATACGAATAACATTATTCTCGTCCAAAAAAGGGCGGAGTTTATACAACGGACTTGATTTGTTTACTAAAAATCCCCTTTTTAGCCTGCCAAGTTCTACTGGGAATTTCCTAGCTTGACTATATCGTATAAGTTGTCTTTCTGCATCGTAGAATTCATATGAACTCAGTCTCCTACTCTCTTCCTTTCTTAACGACATTCGCTCCATTATCTCCATGGTATATGATTTGATACATTTATGTGCCTTACACATCTGTGATGCGGGTAAGTTTGTAGATTTCTTCATTTCAAAGTCTTGCCTCACCTTAGGACTTATTCTTGCTATCTGTTGAATCCATCGCTTAAAACGAGTTAACCATCCCACTTGATTGACTATATGATTCCATTTACCACTGCGTTCTATCAATAAGTCCAGTATTAGGTTATTTTCAATGACGCTATTCGAAACTATTGCTACTTCAAACCTTTGATAAGATGGGTCACTTATTATTTCTGATACATTATCGATACCAATACTCGCTGTTTCAGTATTGTTCTGGTAAGGTATCTTGAATATTTCATTATCAGAAATTGTGGTTTTGACGCCAGTTATTACTTGTTTGTTGATGTCAATAACATTATCATTCATGATTGTATGTGTTGGCGGTAATAGATCATGTATCAACGGTCTTAGTTCCCAATTTAATGGATCTAACAAGGTATCTTCGTCAGTAACCTTCACAACATCTAAACTTTCTGCATTAGTATAATTTCGTGAGATTGGTGGATTAATAACTGTTAACTTCCGAATTTGTGCTAGTTCTATGTTCTTCCAATACTCCCGTTTAGAAATTTCAGATGACTTTCTTGTGGAATCAACTTGTTTGATGCTTGTTAGTATTATTTTCTCCCTAAGTTTTAAATCTTCGTTACTATTTAAAGTCTGTATTTTTGGGCATGGATCTTCAATGTATGCGACATCATCTCTTGGATTCATGTCCCCAGCCTTTGGCTGCGATTTGAGCTCCATTCCCGCAATCGGAGGTCTACCAGTATACATGTCTTCCGATGAAGGCCAAGCTAATTCATTAGATTTCAGAAATGAAGGACCAGATTTCCACTTTGGAAATTTATTAACAAACTCTTGAGGGAAAGCTCCCCTACTAGCTATATCGGCGGGGTTTTCTTTTCCCTTTACATGGTGCCATTGTGATGGCTTGGACACTGTTGTTATCTCATGGACTCTATTAAGAATGAAGGTGGGGTAACGTCTGCCATAATTTGCAATGTAATTTAATGTTGATTTCGAGTCACTCCAATAGTGAATAGCAGTAAATGAAAATTGCAATTCTTCTGTGAGATTCGAACCCATCCTCGATCCTAACAGTGCTGCCTGTAATTCTTTTCGCGGAATAGATAAAAACTTATGATCTACAGTCCTCACTCGTGATGATACAAATGCGGTACGGGCTTCATAGGCAATTGACTTTGTGTCGTGCTGCTCGGCTTCATATATATCGAGACATACCGAAGGTGGAAAAATATGCCGTAATTGTCGAAGGTATGCAACTACTCCATAACCTGTTTCGCATGCATCACAAAAAACGTGCAATTCTATTTGATCTGAGTTCTGTTGGTCTGGAAAATATGCTCTAGGGTACTGAATTTGCTTCAATAAATAGAGTTGGTCAGACCAAGTAGACCATCTTGTTAGAAACTCGTTGCTAAGTTTAGTGTCCCATTTAGGTACAGTAAGGGTTAGTTCTCTCATGAATCGCCTCCCAATTAGAATTACTGGGCTAACAAGTCCAAGAGGGTCATAAATGCTGGCTATCAGAGACAGACATTCCTTCTTAGTTGTTATGGTTTTCCATGGTGTTGATTGTATCCCTATCATGTCAGTCCCAGTGTCCCATTTAACTCCTAGAGCTCTAGTAATTGGCATTCTATCTAGGTCTAAATCCAAGTCTGGACTAGCTCTATCCTCCTTTGGTATAGCTGACATAAATTCCTTTGAGTTACTCACGAATTTGGTAAGTCTGAAACCGCCCATTTTGAGACATTCTATCAACTTATTATAGCAAGATTGATGGCGGCTGCTATAGTTCGACATGACTTCATACCATCATCGACATAGAAATGTTTATTTACGGTTTCAACAACTTCTTTGCCGAATGTTTCTTCATTGTCCTTAGCTGTCTTTCGCAATCCCTTGCTTGCGTTATGTGGCGATGAACGTAAACCGAATACTTGGACTAGCATCTGATATATGGTTGGTGGGAGATGGCCCTGTCCTTTATCAAACCATAGAAAGCGCAGACTATCTGCATCATTCGTTGATACCCTAACCTGATAGAACATAGACTTAATGTCGCACCCAAAGGCTATTTGTTCCTGTCTAAATCTGAGTAACACGCCTAATAGAAGGCTAGTTTGAGGTGGACCTTCTAATAGTTGTGAATTAAGTGACATGCCTCTGTACACGGCTGCTGCATCACACACTATACGAATCTTTTCCTTGTTTGGATTTGTAACAAAGTGCCATGGCAAATAATACGTGGCTGGCTTGTTTACGAGTTCATGAGGCAACATTTTCCTTGCATATCCCTTTTCTATGTATTCATTAATAATTTCTCTACATTCATCTTCCTTGCCAGGTTGCGTCGCGAATCTTCTTTTTAAACTATTTAACCGGGATAATGCCAATGGATAATTGTTAATTAGTACAGGGTGATCATGTTTCCATAGCAACGGCATTTCGTAATGGTTGTCTGGTGACAGTTTGATTTCTGTCATTAAATTATCAATTCTAATATCCTCTGGGGCCTTTTCTACTTTATCTGCTGGTGTATTGAAACCTTGTCCTTCCAATGTCCAGAAGTGTTGTAGCTGTTTCTGTAAATCATTGTCTGGATTTGGTAAGGGGTAATTCATTGTATCATACACTGGACCTTCTTTCATTATACTCGAGTTAATAAAAGCTACCTTGTGTCTCTCCTCGCTAATTATATTATTTCTTTTCGGACCTGCAACACACCATCCGAATAAAGATTCAATAGCAAATGGTTCCCGTTTATTACCACCTCCAAAGCACTGATTCTTTCGATAGTGGGCTAATGGTATATTTACTCCTATGATTATGAACACTTTATTAATGTCAAGTGAAGGATAATCGAGCTGATCATGAAGATGATATAAATGAGGCCAACGTTTTGAAACAGATTTATCCGGCAATTGCGAGTCAAAATGCATCTCTTCATGTACATTAAGGTCTTTTACTAAAATTTCGCTATGATAACCTGGTAAAATAGCTGAAACTGTGCATGTCGTTCTTGATATTGAAATTTCCTCATCTGGTCCAAATAGCGTTCCTACTAATACATTTCTTGTCGCAACTTCAAGATTGAGCTTGGTGACAATTTGTTTGTCAACGAAACATGTTGTTGCTCCAGAGTCTAGTAATGCATACGTTGTGATTCCTCTTGATGATCCGGGAACCTTTATTTCGACTGGAACTACAGGTAACATGCTAGTGTATCTTTCTTCTGCATGCATCACTAGTCCGAGCTCCTGTTTGGAGCTTAGTTTGTTTCCTTCCTTTGTTTGTGGCGGGTGTAAAAGTGAGTGGTGCGTCTTTGAGTCGCATGTTGCACATTTTCCTTGTGATTTGCAATTTTCCAGTGAGTGTCCACCAAAACAATTATAACACAAGTTTCCATTTCCTTTAATGTAAGTCATTCTTTCATCGAAGCTTAACTCTGCGAATTTCGAGCAACCATATACACGATGTCCGGTAACCTTGCAATATTTACAAAAGGCTTGACGAACTTCTTTAAAAGCTACAGGATCTGTACCATTTTGTTGTCTCCCATATGACGTATTTTGATGTGTTGGCACTACATAAGTGTTTAGTTGCCGCGGGTTAGATTGTCTAGGATATTGCTGCCATCTTTGCTGCGCCTGGTGATCAGGTCGCATAAATTGCTGCTGGTCTGGATATGTTGTATACTGTTGAAATTGTGGTGATGCTTGTGGATATTGCTGTGGATTTGAGAAATGCAATGGTTGCTGCTGGAAAGGTTGCTGCAATACAAGTGGGTACTCTGGCGGTAAAACATTACGTTGTAGTTGTTGCGGTGTTGATTGCCGTTGTTTATTATATTGCCGAGCCTTGTTAGCCTCTATAGGTTTATTCGCTGGCTGGGTTTCCTTAAATCTTTGGTCATCCTTGGGCATCATAGGTGCTATTAGTGTAGTCTCCTTCCTTATTGGCATAATCTCATCGTGTCTCATCTTTAAAGTTGAAGTAGAACTCTTGACATAGTGCTTCCGTGACTCATCAATCTTAAAAACATTTTCGTTTTGTATTTCGGCACTCCGACGTATAAACATCGCCATTTCGTCTAAGTTTGGTTCTCTATTAAGGCATTCTCGCACATCATAAACCTTACGATTCCATCTGCGTTGCACATGAATGGGGCAATTTGCCATTATTTTCTTCATATTACTTTGTGTGTACAATTCCTGGGGTTTATTGAGTTGTTCTAGAACTATCATCGAATGTTTTATTTTATCTGCATAATTCCGCAGTGCTTCTCTATCATTTTCCGCAATCATATCATGATCTATCAGACGAGTAATCGCTCTTTCTATTATTACATTTGGTAAGCCGTAACGTTCTTGTAGAATTTGCAAGGCTTCCCCGTATCCATCTTGTATACCCACATAACTCTGTATGAGTTCCTTTGGTTGCCCTTCAGTGCACATTAATAACATAGTCAGTTTCTCAGAGTCTGTTATATCACTGATATGGACCCGATCATAAAAGTTCTGTATGAATCCCATAAATTTAACAGGATCACCATCAAATGGGGTTGGGAATTGAGGTGGAAGTCGTAGCCGCATTGATATCTCCTTGAGTAGCTGCGTCTCCGGCTGCCCTGCTATATGGCTCGCCCCAAGTTGACCAATTTGTGAGACTTCTCCTGCAACTGGTGTATGCTCTGGTTGCCGCGGTGCTCGTATGCCCAATACTTTGGTAAAGGCTTCGTCTGCCCTGCTCAATGCTGTATCCCTTAGCGACTTCTGCAGTTGAATGCTGGGTGCATGTTTGTTTTCAGTTGAGTCTCCCATGTCTGTTACATTTCGAGGATCAGCATTCCTGGAATCAGCCATACCTGCTAGCCATTGCCTTCGTTTTCGTTCAGACTGTGCAGATGTGGATAATACTGGGATCGGGTAAGTTATGTGCTCAGCATTATGAGGGAATGATTCCTTTGTGTTTGTGATTGATTGCACCTCGGGAGTTGCCATTGAGACTATAGGAGCTGCTGGTAAGTGTGGCTCAGTTACTAGATGCGGATGCTCGACAGAGGGGTCGCTAATTGTGATATTATTGTGCATTGCTGTTGAATATGTATCTGGCATTATTGGTGTTGGGTGTGGGAAAGGTGTTGCTATATTACCAGCATTGTACTTGTGATATGGGTCACCTTTGGTGCTATAATAGATAGTAGATGCCGGACCAATTGCATCACAAAATACACACCCTTCATTGCTTATGTGCCCCTCGACACTGGCTTCTGGAATCGGTGTTAAAAATGGATATCGCTGCTTCAGTGCTGCCCTGGATGACACTGCCTTGGTGCTAGGCGTTGACCAAATTGTGCTAATGGGTGTAGACTGCCTAGAAGTAGTAGTCGGAAATGAACTGCTACCAATAAATTGTTGCATTTGTTGTGCAATTGATTCTTGCAGTTCTTGTTTTGTTACAAATTGTGTATGTGTAGCACTGGGTTTATTTTGGGCGTTGGCCCGAGAACAATTTGGGTTCAAAGGTCCCCTTTTTGGTGTAGCCGCTACCGGTGCTGGGTTAATTGAAGTCTTACCGTCTGAATCAAGGTGAGTTCCATTGCACACCCCAATGGTATCGAAAATTGGATTATCGCCCCCCATACCCGACTGGTGCTTACCTACAGGTAAATCATTACTACCACTACAATGATCAGTATGCACTTGGTGCAATTTGATAGAGGTGATAGGGCTTCTACTGAGCTCATTGGTATCAGAACAGACACGCATAGTGCCTTCTGGTTTAGTTTTATTTGGAATCAACACATTCAAGTTATCAGAACTTAACTCACCAATTTCCATATGGCATTCATCCACACCCCTTACTTGTACGTTTGGTGTACTCGCTATATCAATAATAGGTCCCTCACACATACCTGAAGAGGCACTAATAGCTACAGTACTGACCGGTAGTCTATTAGGTAAAATAGTAACTCCAGCAGTCATGGGTGACTCACCATTACCCCCAGTGTCTTGTGAACTAAGAATATTTTTATCAGGTTGCAATTTCCTGATACGATCTTGTTTTAAAAGAGTTACTTTGAATGCAGCCATCTCGGCTTCATCGGCGGCTAACTGGTTATCCATTTCAGCTTTCATATCAGCTTGCGCCTTTTGCATATCAGCTTGCGCCTTTTGCATATCAGCATGTGCCTTTTGCATCATTAATTGAGCGGAATTACGTTTCTGCACTTGCGCTGACTTTAACTGCAATGCCGCTGCATCTCTTTCAATAGCCATAATAGCGGAAATACTAGTGTCAGAAACTCTACTACTACGACTCGACCTAGTGTGTGCACTTCCCTTTGACCTCCGTTTACCTTTAATTTGACTCACAGAATCGTCTGGATTTATAAGACACTGTGGGTTTTCGATATCCAAAGGGACACCGCGCCATGACTGGGATGGGTGATAGTGTGCAACGGACTCACCTTGCTCTGACGGCTTCTGGTGTGTTGCAACGTTATCTATCGATGCAATACTACATTCTGAATCCGTTCGCAGATTGGTTGCTTGTACATGTCCATGTCCATGTCCATATCCATCACTAGTTCCTGCTGTACCTAAGGGAATAGGAGAAGGATTAGCTTGACTGACAATGGTGTAATCTTCTTGCGCCAAAGTCGGCATGTTATTTACTATGGGTGTCAAAATATTTGTATTTTCCACAACAGGTGGGTCTGTTGCAATAGATTCCAGTATGCTACTTCGGAATCCAACAGTGTACAATTTGTTTCTCTCCTTAAACATTTGAAACAAGGCCTCACGATGTCTCTGGTATTTTTCACGAAGCACCTCAGCTTCTCCACCATATTTTCGTGAGTTCTCCTCATCACCCATTGATGTAGTTGCTGAAATAATTCGCTCAAAAACACAAAGGCATTTATGGTAGGCTGTTTCTAATGCTGTTTCGAGCTCCTGGATCTGTTTTAAAGACACTAACTTTAGATCCAATGAGTCATAATGCTGATATAAATTATAACAGCGGGTGAGTTGGCTTTTATAACCAGACAACGATTTTTTCTCAACCAAAAATTTTTCGTATGTCACTGAAAAAGTACTTTTGTGTCGAGTTTTGTCCCTAAGTGTATATTGTGCATTCGGTTCACTAGTCCTCTCTTCATCTCTACGGGGCTCAACAGAAACTGTGGATCGTGAAGGTCGTGCCACATTTATGGGCGCAGTCCCTGTAGACCGCAATGGCCTTGGCACATTTGTCGCGCTTCCTAGAATAGGAGATGGAAGTGTGGGCTGAACTGATTGACGTGAGTTGAGAGCAGACGTTGCAGATTGGTATTCGTCCATTGATGTCGGTCTGTCATTGTCAGTTCCGTTTCCCAAAGATCCTTGGTCACTATTACCACTACCAGGATCTACTGGCATAACGGTTCTCTGTATCTCAGAGATGCCTGATTTACTACTACTAGATAGGTTATGATGAGACATAATCAAACCTTATCGATGGAGAAATGTAAACAAGCCAATGAAAGAAATGTAAATAATAAAGTGTGACAATAAAGTTACAATAATTATTCAAATTTAAAAATACAGAAAGTATATATATATATATATAAGAAAAATATACAATTAGTTGAGTTGAGTGAAAGAATAATTAACAGTTACACTAACAGTATACTGTATAATAAAATAAAGTACGCCTAGTATTGCTGGATTTATACCGGAATGTATACCTTTACTTCGCTGGCGCTGCTGCAGTATAAACTACTTTACGTCAACCTTAGCTTATAAAAATAGCATATAAAGTGTATACTGTACCGCGTCTAACTTAGCGGAAAATTTAGTACATAAAGTTATACTGTACTTGTACTACTATACCGCGTCTATCTTAGCGGAAGTTCAGTACATAAAGTTATACTGTACTTGTAATACTATACCGCGTTTACCTTAGCGGAAGTTTAGTACATAAAGTTATACTGTACTTGTAATACTATACCGCGTTTACCTTAGCGGAAGTTCAGTACATAGAAAATGTAGTATATAAAGTTATACTGCATATAGGCGTACTTACTATATACAGCTATACAGTATATTCAATACGAGCTTACAGTACCGAGCTTACGGGAAGTAAATCATACACAAATAGTACAGAATAGTGTATCATACTGTATGTTACGAGACAATAGGGCGAAATGAGAAAATAAATGCAAAGAAACAAATACAAAAAAATAGTGAATGATGAGATGAATGCTCTAAATTGAACTTACTGTATACTTACCCCACGGTAGGACGCTATGGGACAAAGGACTCTCTCACACATTTGACTCTGCCGGTAACTTATAAACCCTCACGCAAAAACCGGCTAACTGCAGATTAGGGGGTTTTTGTGAATATGCAAAATTTATAAAGTTTTTTTTTTATTTGTTTAATACTGTTGGTCCAACTGCTGCAGATCGCGTCGACTCAATCTGCAGCCGTGGTGCTTCCGTATTAAATATTATGTTACTGGGATAACAAAATTTTGACGAAAAAAAAATTCGGAATAATTTTGAAAAAAAACAAAACTGAAAAAAAATTGATGTATAATTAAACTTTAGTTATTTCCAGCCAAAATACCTGCAATGTAATAATCGATAGCTGTAAAATAATAATTAGGGTCTACAGTATTGTACCGGTACCCTTCTGATTCAGTCAAAATATTCCTATTTGTTACTGTATGGGACCCCCGCTGCATGCGTCTATCCCCACTGCCTTAATGTGAAAGATAACGCCGGCCACCGAAATGCCACAGCCACTCTAGCAACCGCTAGCGTAGTAACCCGTTACTTTACGTCCGTCGGCTACCACACACTTCTAATCCAACAAAGGCCCTTCCCAGTGGCACTTGTTTTCCCGAGGAGAATGGGCAGAAGGGTACAGGGTACATCAATAGCTACGGACAGGATGGCAATTACTTCCCCCTTTTGCTTACGCAGGTGGACAATAACATCAATATCAAAGAATATAATATGTTGTATATTTAGTATTGATTGAAACAAAGGGTTACGTAATTTGTAATATTGATATACACTTACCAACAAATAATTCGTCCGGACGCTACCACCCGTTCCTCCTGAATTGCACTGCACTGTAGGCCTTGCGTCTATGAGAAGATCCGCACACAAATAAATATTACAGCATAAAACTTAACTTAACTAGATAATACGGCCATATTGGACTACGTAATACTTGAAATAATAAACAATGGAGGGATGTAAATATTATGTCTGACTGTAAAATACGTTGTAATTGTAAGAGTTTAATAGCACAAGTGTTAATGATAATTTGTAATTTAAGTGTCTGAAGCTGAACCTGAACCTGAACCTGGTAACAAATAGGAGTAAATTACCATCCCTCCAAAACTAATTAAAGCTACCAACAGAGTCAACTGAATAACAAGGAGAGAGTGCAAATAAATTGTTGTTACTGCTATTATATAGTATAAGAGTTGACCTCTATAATTACTTATTACCATTAGGAACTGAGCAACATAATTGGCTGTAATAATAACGGCATTAATAATCTGATGCAGGGCCAATCAGAGGACGGCTTCTGCTGAATAGGTATGTCGAATAGAGTGTACCGTAATATATTGGCATTGTTACTGAACATAATTGGTGTGTAATGTATAAATGTAAATTGGATCTGAGATTCATAGACGCTCTACCATTACACTTCTACATCTCCAACTAATACTGGTGAGTTTTACTGTACACGTTCCTACCCCAACTACACCGAACTTCTACAACTCCAACTAATACTGGTGAGTTTTACTGTACACGTTCCTACCCCAACTACACCGAACTTCT
Source organism: Nemertoderma westbladi (assembly GCA_032718475.1). Classification (NCBI taxonomy): domain Eukaryota; kingdom Metazoa; phylum Xenacoelomorpha; order Nemertodermatida; family Nemertodermatidae; genus Nemertoderma; species Nemertoderma westbladi. Next base: position 1,155 of record JAUCBJ010008852.1, on the reverse strand, counting down.
ACAACTCCAACTAATACTGGTGAGTTTTACTGTACACGTTCCTACCCCAACTACACCGAACTTCTACAACTCCAACTAATACTGGTGAGTTTTACTGTACACGTTCCTACCCCAACTACACCGAACTTCTACAACTCCAACTAATACTGGTGAGTTTTACTGTACACGTTCCTACCCCAACTACTCCGAACTTCTACAACTCCAACTAATACTGGTGAGTTTTACTGTACACGTTCCTACCCCAACTACTCCGTACTTCTACAACTCCAACTAATACTGGTGAGTTTTACTGCACACGTTCCTACCCCAACTTCTACAACTCCAACTAATACTGGTGAGTTTTACTGTACACGTTCCTACCCCAACTACACCGAACTTCTACAACTCCAACTAATACTGGTGAGTTTTACTGTACACGTTCCTACCCCAACTACACCGAACTTCTACAACTCCAACTAATACTGGTGAGTTTTACTGTACACGTTCCTACTCCGAACTTCTACAACTCCAACTAATACTGGTGAGTTTTACTGTACACGTTCCTACCCCAACTACACCGAACTTCTACAACTCCAACTAATACTGGTGAGTTTTACTGTACACGTTCCTACCCCAACTACACCGAACTTCTACAACTCCAACTAATACTGGTGAGTTTTACTGTACACGTTCCTACCCCAACTACTCCGTACTTCTACAACTCCAACTAATACTGGTGAGTTTTACTGTACACGTTCCTACCCCAACTACACCGAACTTCTACAACTCCAACTAATACTGGTGAGTTTTACTGTACACGTTCCTACCCCAACTACTCCGAACTTCTACAACTCCAACTAATACTGGTGAGTTTTACTGTACACGTTCCTACCCCAACTACTCCGAACTTCTACATCTCCAACTAATACTGGTGAGTTTTACTGTACACGTTCCTACCCCAACTACACCGAACTTCTACAACTCCAACTAATACTGGTGAGTTTTACTGTACACGTTCCTACCCCAACTACACCGAACTTCTACAACTCCAACTAATACTGGTGAGTTTTACTGTACACGTTCCTACCCCAACTACTCCGCACTTCTACAACTCCAACTAATACTGGTGAGTTTTACTGTACACGTTCCTACCCCAACTACACCGAACTTCTACAT